>JAOTAX010159350.1:0-14411 GCA_025629825.1 Erythroxylum guanchezii
ATCAATTCTTTTCTCATTAATTTTCCTTAAAGCACAATTTCATCTATAACACTATACATATACAAAAACACTCATTTAATTTCATTTACTATTTCTAAATTCTACCAAAAGATCGGGGTCCAACACTACTGATCAACTGATTCATATGGAGGTGACTCCTCTTAACAATACTTCTTCTTTTTTTGTTACTTGTGTGTATGGTTCTAATAATTATAATCACAGGAAGTTCCTTTGTTCTACTCTGTCTAAAATCAAGTTGAATGTTGGTAGTCATCTGTGGGTTATTACTAGGGATTTTAATGCTATTTTGTATTCTTATGATGCTGATCCTAGTACTTCATCGACTCTTACTAAGGACTTTAGAAATTGCGTTGAGGACTATGTTTTGTTTGATTTAAACTCTATTGGTCCTAGTTTCATTTGGTCCAATAAATAACCAGGTGACCTCTTTGTAGCCAGGAAGTTAGATAGAGCTCTTATTAACTCAGCTTGGAGTTCTTGTTTTCCTAAATCCTATGGAGTGATTGAAAATCCTAATATCTCTGAACATTCCCCTATGGTGATTAAGGTTTTAGCCAGTCATCCGAAAAGATCTTCTCCGTTTAGGTTTTCCAACTTCTTAGTTTCTCAGCCTAATTTCCTTCAGATTGTAGAGAAGGCTTGGTCATCTCAGGTCTGGGAAACTTCAATGTTTTGTGTAGTCTCTAAGCTTAAATTAGTTAAAAATGTGCTCAAAACTTTAAACTCTGATCAAGTAGGTGATTTGAATGTTAAAGTTGCCACATGTCAAGCTTGCCATAATAATATCCAAGATCAAACGCGGCAAATGCCTAATGTTCCTCATCTGGTTGCCCAGGAAAATGAGGCTATTACAAATCCGATTAAGGCTCTAGGGTACATACCGGGACGTCCTAAAGACATTCCAGTACATAACCTACGATAATGGTGTACTACGTTCAATCACTACATTCACCTGACATGACATCATTTATCTTTATTCTCTTATAAAATATCATAAGGAAAGTCACAATATTTTAAAGATCAAATTTCCTCATTTCATTCCATAAAAATCGAATGTCTATAGTGTATCTTTCAACATTCATACTTATACAACATCATGGCCTAATATAAAAAAAATGCAACATGAAAGAGGAAATACACAAAAATCTATCTAATCTATCCAAACCCAGCTGATCGACCTTTGAGTCATTTCTTCTCTTTCCCAAATCACAAGTCTACACTGCTTGTAGAGTCTCTCAGTAGCTAATATCGTCTCTCGGTCCTAAAAAGTCAGCATTGCAAATTTTGGTGAGTTTTGCGAACTCAATGAGGTAACCATCATCAATGGTTCACTCAATTCATGCATCACATCAATACATGTAACAATTTATTCACATCTTTGCATCATTAATCACATATAACATTCTCACTTAAGAATAGGCAAATTTTGCATTTTAATCAATCAAACGTACTTATTAAAATGCATATGAAATGCTCATGTGACTCTTTCTAATTTTTCGTTGTTGTGACCGAGTACCTAAACTGTCCCATATCCATTATGGATATTGGGCTCATTCATATTGTCTTTTATATTTTGGGGATACAGGGCTTATTTTACAAAATGAGCCTTTGGCTCTTAATCACATTTAGAGCTTTAAGCTCGTTTTGGGTGGCTACTCAAGTCACAACTCTCATTATCTGATCATGCATTACTGTATGGAATGCATCTCTCATAATCAATCATGTCATGAAACATTTAGTTCGTCGCATTCACATTTAAGTAGCACTTCAATATCTCATTCATATATCACAATCATCGAACCTTCATTATCCGAAATCAACACAATCAAATCGCATTCATTCGATAATTCAAACATAATAAAATCAAACAATTAATTGAGTGAGACCGTCTAGGTTACTCATTAGTCACTCCCGAAGCTAGTGCCTAGAAGTTCCAACAACGTCTAGAGGTTTACGTTCCAGTTGCTCCTCTATAACAAGCAATATACGCATATCACAATTTGGTACAATTGTAAGTGTTTAAAAATGCACATGTATGTATATGAAATGTGCACAATACATATTCATGACAATCCTAGGTGTTTATCCATTAGTTTCGTCACAAAATCAATCCCATATCAAGACTCACCTAAGTATAATTTATACTTAGGTTTATACCTCAATAAAATCACAATTCATAACTCATTGAATCACCTTCAGATTTTTCCCAAAAGTTGACTTTCAGGTCTACTATTCGGGATCATTTAAACTATGAAAATGAATAATTTGATCATACTCTCTTAAATTTCTTCCTCTAACTATCCTCTAAACAATATTTCTCATCTCAGACCATCATCTTACAACTATTCCTCAACTGTAATTTCATTCTGTTGGTCATCTATAAAAATCTCAAAACCCACGTATATACATACATACACTGTGAAAAGAAAAATAGAGCATATATTTCTCTATTAACTTTCCACATCTCTGTACTCTTTAACAACTCTAAAGGATTAACAAGATACTCACTTGATAAAACTCCAAAATCTTCAAAAACTCCAAGAAGCCCTAACTCTCATACACTCGCATACATCATCTTGAAGGTGGTTTAGGTTAAGATTTTCTTGAGGCAAAAGGAATAGATAACGAAGTTGGAGTAGCAAAAGGTAGATGAAAGCAAGATATAACTCTAGGGAAGATTTCGGTGAATCAAAAGTCCATGAAGGAAAAATCTTACAAAAGATAGTTTTGAAGAAAAGACTAAGTCAAAAAGTAACTTAGTCGTTAGGCGTGAAATGGGTCTATTAAGTCAAGAAGACTTCACTTCTTTTATCGATTTTGATGAAAGTCAAATAATAATAATAATAGAAGTGTGTGAACTATTTTGATGAATTTGTTAAGTGCGCAAATAAATATATGTGGCACAATTCTTCAAATCAAGATGATACTTAAGTAAAGCTTAATAAGATGAAGCAGATGAATCAGACGAAGTGATCAAGTCTTAGATGGATCAGACGAAGTGATCAAGTCTCAGACGGATCAGACGGATCAAGTCTCAGACAGATCAGCCAAATCAAGTCTCAAACGGATCAGTCGGATCAAGTCTCAGACGAATCAGACAGATCAAGTCTCAGACGAATCAAGTCTCAGACGGATCAGGCGAAGTGATCAAGTCTCAGACGAAGTAGACGCATCTAAGCAAGACGTAGACGAAGTAGATGATGTAATTGAAGGATGTACTGGAACGTCCGTTAGTTAGAGTTGGTTATAGGACTCAACTAATCACAGACTCTAGAAGATTTTAAACGTTCATATCTTAGATGATTTAGCATAATTCAACTTTACTCGATATGTCTCTAAAAGTTTCAATATCATCTTCACTCAAATTCTAATTCATCTCTGAAATTTTCAATGTCATTTTTTTAATGATTCTCCAATATCATTTGATTTCCTATCTCTATTTTTCATACATCATTTACTTGCCAATTGGCATTTGTCCCAGACCAGTAATTTTTCAACAATTTCTAGAATTATTCCTAAAATTCACCAAAATTCAAAACTAACAAATAAACTCACCAATTAAATTTTTGATAACAATTTCACAATTCTCAATAGTATCACATCACAATTCAATTATACCCGAAATTATCCATGAATGTATATACAATTATTTTCATGTGCATAAAAATTTACTATTCACGTGTATGTGTATATCATATAAGGCATGAGCATGCAATGCATTTCTCATCTCTCAGTACTCTTTCATATTTACTATTTTAATCCTCCCCACAAGTAATGAGATGTTACAACTCTCCCCTTCTTAAAAGAAATTTCGTCCTCGAAATTCTTACTTGATTATTCGAACAGGTGGGGATATTGCCTCCTCATATGCTCCTCTGTTTCCTAAGTGGCTTCCTCAGTTGAGTGATTCCTCCAAAGGACTTTCACCAATGGAATAACTCGGTTCCTCAACTGCCTGATCTGAGATGCCACTATCTTGATTGACTTCTCAACATAGCTTAAGTTACTAGCAACTTCTATCTCCTAGGCCGGTATCATATGTGTTGGATCCGATCGGTATCTTCGGAGCATACTCACATGAAACACATTATGCAATTGAGACATTTCATTCGGTAAAGCCAACTTATATGCTAAAGGTCCTATCTTCTCATTGATCTCATAAGGACCAATGTACCTAGAGCTCAACTTTCCCTTCTTACCGAATCTCAATACTCCTCTTTATGGTGACACTCTCAGGAATACTCTATCTCCCACACTATACTCCATGTCCCTTCTATACTGATCCATATAACTCTTTTGTCTATCCTAAGCTGCTTTAATTCGGCTTCGGATCAATTTCACCTTATCTACTGTATCTTGTATCAACTCTGGGGCTTCAACCATTCTCAAGCCCTCTTCATCCCAATATAATGGTGACTAACATTTTCTATCATATAGTGCCTCATACGGTGCCATTCCAATACTATTGTGATAGTGGTTGTTGTAGGCAAATTCTATCAGTGCCATATACTGATCCCAAGCTCCTCGAAACTCCAATACACAAGCTTTGAGCATATCCTGAACATTCTTTATTGTCTTCTCACTCTATCCATCTGTCTGAGGATGAAATGTTGTACTGAAATTCAACTTAATACCCATAGCAGACTGCAAGCTCCTTCAAAAGCTCGAAGAAAATCTAGGATCCCTGTCCGATACAATGGACACTGGAAACCCATGCTGTCTCACCACCTTATTCACTTATCTCTGAGCCAACTAATTTAGTAAGTTATTCTCGTGGTAAGCAGTGGGCCAACTTAGTCAACCGGTCCACTATGACTCATATCGCATCATTTAGCCTCAAAGTCTTAGGCAATCCCATAATGAAGTCCATAGTGATTCGTTCCCATTTCTACTCCAGAATAGGCAACGAATATAGCTTCCCTACTAGAGCCTAGTGTTCAACCTTAACTTGCTGACATGTCATACACTTAGTTACATACTCCGCCATTTGCTTCTTCATTCCAGATCACCAAAAATGTTGCTTTAGCGTGTTATACATCTTGGTAGTATCAAGATGCATAGCATAGGTGGCCATATGAGCTTCCTCAAGAATCTCCTTTCTCAGATTCTCTATATTCGGCACACATAATGTTTCAACCACAATGTCTTATCTCTCAATTCAAACTCAGAATTTGGATTCACCTTCACTTTCTCCATAAGCTTAACCATATCAGGATCTTTCCCCTGGACTTTTCTGATTCTATCTTGCAGCATTGGTCTCAGCTTCAAAGTAGCAATCAATGCCTCATCTTGCTCCAGATTCAACTCCACATTATGAGCTCTCAAATGGATCAAGTTGGGTAACCTCGATAACTAAATCTGAGCTGCACTAGTATTAGACTTTCTGTTCAAAGCATCAGCCACCACATTAGCTTTCCTCGGGTGGTGCTCAATCGTGCTGTCATAATCTTTCAGTAACTCAATCCACCTCCTCTGTCTCAGATTCAATTCCTTCTGACTCAATGGATACCTCAAACTTTTATGATCTGTGTAAATCTGGAAGGTCTCTCCATACAAATAGTTTCTCCAAATCTTTAGAGCAAAGACAACTGCAGCTAGCTATAAATCATGTATCGGATAATTAATCTCGTGAGACCTTAATTGTCTCGATGCATAGGCGATCACCTTGCCATACTGCATCAATACACATCCCAATCCTTGATGAAAAGTATCACTATATACCACATATCTTCCGATCCCCGATGAAATAGTCAATGCCGGTGTAGTAGTCAACCGATGCTTTAGTTCCTCAAAGCTCTTCTGACACTCCTCATCCCATCTAAACACTACATTCTTCCTCAGAAGTTTTGTCAGAGGGGCTGAGATCAGAGAAAACCTCTTGACAAACCTCTGGTAATATCCGACTAATCCTAGGAAGCTTCGGATTTCAAACACATTCCTCAGAGTTTCCCAATTCATCATCGCCTCTATCTTCTTTGGATTTACTTGTATGCCTTGTCTAGTCACTATATGCCCCAAAAACACTACTTGATCTAGTCAAAATTCACACTTACTTAATTTGGCATACAACTTCTTCTCTCTCATGATCTATAAAATCACTCTCAAATGCTCAGCATATTCTTCTCTGCTCCTCGAATACACCAAAATATCATCGATGAACACAATTACGAATCGGTCCAGGTAGGGCTGAAAACCTTATTCATCAGGGCCATAAAGGCTGTCGGAGCATTAGTTAACCCATATGGCATAACTAAGAACTCGAGTGCCCATACCTGCTTCTGAATGCACTCTTCGGTACATCAGCCTCTGCTATCTTCAACTGATAGTACCCAGACCTTAAATCCAGCTTAGTGACCTAAGCTCCTTGTAGCTGATCAAGTAAATCATCAATTCTAGGCAACGGGTACTTGTTATTCACTGTCACTCGGTTCAGCTGCCTATAATCGATGCATAACCTCAAAGTCCCATCTTTCTTCTTTACAAGCAACACTGGAGCTCCCCAAGGCAAAACACTGGGTCTAATAAAACCCTTTTTCCAACAAATCCTGTAGTTGAGCCTTCAACTCCTTCAGTTCCACAGGTGTCATCTTATATGGAGGAATAGATATAGGAGCAACACCTGGAACTATATCAATAGTGAACTTCGTTTCCTAATCTAGAGGTAAACCAGGTAACTCTGCGGGAAACACATCCAGGAATTCCCTAACCACGGGAATGTCCTGCACATTCTACTCAACTCTAATATCAATGATGTGGGCTAGATAGGCCTCACATCCACCCTGCATGAACCTCAATACACTCATGAAGGATATCATCCTAGCTAGCACTGCTTGACTAATTCCTCTAAATACTACCCTCGACTGACCAGGAGATTCTAATACTACCTCTTTGGTGTAGCAGTTCATAATAGCTCTATGAGCAGTGAGCCAATCTATGCCTAGTATAATATTTATCTCTCTCAGCTGTAATATAATTAGATCTGCCTCTAACTCTCCGCTTGATCAATCCTAATCAAGCACCCCTTACAGACCCCTCCTATAATGGTAGTACTACCTGTCGGTGTACTTACCTCAAGTCCATACTGTAGTAGTTCTCTATCACAATGTAGCCTAGATGTCAGATGCGATGCGATGAATGAATGCGTAGATCCTGGATCTAGCAATGTAAATATCTCAAGGTCATAAATAAGAAGCGCAACTACAACAACATCCGGAGAGTCTTGTGCCTTCTGCCTAGTCATGGCATAGACTCGGACCTGGGACTAGGGTTAGTTGCCCCATACCTCTGTCCTCATAGAAGAACTCCCAGAGCTTACTCTGCCTTTACCTCGGCCTCTATGTCCGGATCCACTACCTCTACTCTGCTAGACCATAACATCACTCCCAGATCTCCCACTCATACTAAACTAAGCTCCCCTAGCATCAGGACAATCCCTAATTTGATGGTCAAAGGAGCCGCATCTGAGGCAAGCTCCAGATAATCTCCAGCACTCATCACCGTGCCTCTTCTCACTGTGCTCACACAGGAGCAACTGACTCTGCACTATACCTCTTCCACTGCCAGCCTATGCAAAACCACCCCTCCGTTTGGATCCAGCTGGTGCTTTAAAAGCTCTGTTTTGGCGCTTACTGAATCCTCTGCCAGAAGCACTTTGACCCTCACTAGACCTCTTCGTTCTGGACCCTTGCCCAGTCTCTGCTTGTCTCTCTCTTAGTAGCTGTTCAATTCTCATCGAAGCAGCTCTCAACTCAATGAAAGTACTCAGATTTGAGATTGCCAACCTTGTTCTGATCTCCATATTGAGTCCATCCTCAAACCTCCTACACTTGTTTTCTTCGGTAGGAATCAAAGCAGTAGCGTACCCCATTAGCTCGTTTAACCTGATCTTATATTCTACCACTGACATCCTACCCTGCTTCAATTCCAGAAAGTCCTTTATTTTTCGGTCCAAGTAGATCTTGAGCATGTAGTTTTCTTTGAAGACCCTCAGAAAGTCTTCCCACTTCAGTTGGCAAGGCCTGGTGGTACTACCCGGGACAATCTCCCACCATTGGTAAGCTGGGCCCTACAATAAGGACACTGCATAGTCAAACCTCTCGTCTGGCTCACAAACCATCTGATCAAGAACTCTTTCTGTCCTTTCCAACCATCCTTCGATCTCAGCAGGGTCTGTGCTACCATAGAAATCCACAACCTCCTGCTTCTATAGCCTGTCATACCTCCTCTCCCTTCACTCGGGAACTCTCAAAGGCATCTCCTCTGATCGAGGTACTGAGGACTCCCTACTGGCTCCTATCGATTCTAGGTCAGCTGATTCCCCCACTTGCTCACCTATGGAGGATGACCGATAATAAGCAATAACTTTAGTCATTATCTGCATGTCTCACGATATTTCATGCTTAACATTCCTATATGTCCCAACAGATGCCAAACCATACTCTGATACCACCTAAATGTAGCGCCCCGATACCCTTACCGTAGGGTACATACCGAGACGTCTTAAGGACATTCCAGTACATAACCTACAATAATGGTGCGCTACGTTCAATCACTACATTCACTTTACATGGCATCATTTATCTTTATTCTCTTATAAAACATCATAAGGAAAGTCACAATATTTTAAAGACCAAATTTCCTCATTTCATTTCATAAAAACCGAATGTCTACAGCGTATCTTTCAACATTCATACTTATACAACATCATGGCCTAATACAAAAAAAAAATGCTACATGAAAGAGGAAATACACAAAAATCTATCTATTATGTCCAAACCCAGCTGACCGACCTTTGAGTTATTTCTTCTCTTTCCCAAATCACAAGTCTACACTGCTTGTAGTCTCTCAGTAGTTAATATCGTCTTTCGGTCCTGAAAAGTCAACATTACAATTTTGTTGAGTTTTGCGAACTCAATGAGGTAACCTTAATCGATGGTTCACTCAATTCATGCATCACATCAATACATGTAACAATTTATTCACATCTTTGCATAATTGATCACATATCACATTCTCATTTAAGAATAGGCAAATTTTTCTTTTCAATCAATCAAACATACTTATTAAAATGCATATGAAATGCTCATGTGACTTTTTAAAATTTTTCGTTGTTGTGACCGAGTACCTAAACTGTCCCGTATCCATTGTGGATACTGGGCTCATTCATATTATTCCTTATCCGTTGGGGATACAGGACTCATTTTCTATAGTGAGCCTTTGGCTCTTAATCACATTTGGAGCTTTAAGCTCGTTTTCGGTGGCTACTCAAGTCATAACTCTCATTATCTGATCATGCATTCATGTATGGAATGCATCTCTCATAATCAATCATGTCATGAAACATTTAGTTCGTCACATTTACATTCAAGTAGTACTTCAATATTTCATTCATATATCACAATCATCGAACCTTCATCAACATAATCAAATCACATTCATTTGATAATTCAAACATAATAAAACAATTAATTGAGTGAGACCGTCTAGATTACTCACTAGTCACTCTCAAAGCTAGTGTTTGGAAGTTCCAGCAACGTCTAAAGGTTGACGTTCCAGTTGCTCCTCTATAACAAATAATATATATGCATATCACAATTTGATACAATTGTAAGTGTTTAAAAATGCACATGTATGTATATGAAATATACACAATGCATATTCATGACAATCCCGCGTATTTATCCACTAGTTTCGTCACAAAATCAATCCCATACCAAGACTCATCTAAGTATAATTTATACTTAGGTTTATACCTCAATAAAATCATTCATAACTCATTGAATCACCTTCAGATTTTTCCAAAAATTGACTTTCGGATCTACTATTTGGGATCATTTAGACTATGAAAATAAAGTAATTTGATCATACTCTCTTAAATTTCTTCTTCTAGCTATCCTATAAGCAATCTTTCTCATCTCAGACCATCATCTTATAACTATTCCTCAACTCTAATTTCATTCTTTTGGTCATCTCTAAAAATCTCAAAACCCTCGTATATACATACATATACTATGAAAAGAAAAATAGAGCATATATTCTCTATCAACTTTCCATAACTCTGTACTCTTTCATGCATATTTTTATGGTTCTTTCTAGCTCAAAATCATCTCTACGCTATCTTATAACATTTTTGTCATCAAAACCAAAAATCCATAGATCCATATTTTCATTTTTTAGTCACAATGAACATGAAAAAGGTCTATTTTTCTCTTATTCATGATAGGACAATAAATCACCAATTTTGTTTCATTAAATAACAACTCTAAAGGATTAACAAGATACTCACTTGATAAAACTCCAAAATCTTCAAAAACTCCAAGAAGCCCTAACTTTTATGCACTCACATACATCATCTTGAAGGTGGTTTAGGTTAGGTTTTTCTTGAGGCAAAAGGAATAGATAACGAAGTTAGAGTAGCAAAAGGTAGATGAAAGAAAGATATAACTCTAGGGAAGATTTCGGTGAATCAAAAGTCCATGAAGGAAAAATCTTGCAGAAGATAGTTTTGAAGAAAAGACTAAGTCAAAAAGTAACTTAGTCGTTAGGCGTTAAATGGGTCTGTTACGTCAAGAAGACTTCACTTCTTCTATCGATTTTGATGAAAAGTCAAATAATAATAATAATAGAAGTGTGTGAACTATTTTGATGAATTTGTTAAGTGCACAGATAAATATATGTGGCACAATTCATCAAATCAAGACGATAATTAAGTAAAAGCTGAATAAGATGAAGTATCATAGATGAATTAGACAAAGTGCTGAAGTCTCAGACGGATCAAACGAAGTGATCAAGTCTCAGACGGATCAGACGAAGTGATCAAGTCTCAGACGGATCAGACGGATCAAGTCTCAGACGGATCAGACGAAGTGATCAAGTCTCAAACGGATCAGACGGAGTAGACGCATCTAAGCAAGATGCAGACGAAGTAGACGCATCTAAGAAAGACGCAGACGAAGTAGATGCATCTAAGCAAGACACAGATGAAGTAGACGATGTAATTGAAGGATATACTAGAACGTTCATTAGTTGGAGTTGGTTACAGGACTCAACTAATAACAGACTCTAGAAGATTTTAAAGATTCATATCTTAGACGATTTAGCACAATTCAACTTTACTCCACACGTCTCTAAAAGTTTCAATATCATCTTCTCTTAAATTCTAAGTCATCTCTAAAATTTGCAAAGTCATTTTTTTAACAATTCTCCAATATCATTTGGTTTCCTATCTCTATTTTTCATACATCAATTTACCTGTCGATTGGCATTTTTCCCAGTCCAGTAATTTTCAATAATTTTGGGAATTATTCCTAAAATTCACTAGAATTCAAAACTAACAAATAAACTCACCAATTAAATTTTTGATACAACAATTTCACAAATTCTCAATAGTTATCACATCACAATTCAATTATACCCGGAATTATCTATGAATACATGTACAATTATTTTCATGTGCAAAAAAATTTACTATTCATGTGTTTGCGTATATCATATAAGGCATAAGCATGCAATGCATTTCTCATCTCCCAGTAGTCTTTCATATTTACTATTTTAATCCTCCCCGCAGGTAATGGGATGTTACATAAAGAGCGTGATAGGAATACCAAATTCTTTCATAATTCTATTTTGTCAAATAGGAACAGGAACAACATTCATTCTTTACTGGATGGTACTGGTCATAGGCTTGTTGATTTTAAAGATATCCAAAAACAGTTTCTAGGTTTTTTTTCAGAGTACGCTTGGGAACAAGATCTTGTCTCCTCAAGAGAGTATGTGACCGTTCTTTTTCCTTCTCCTGTTCCTGAAGATCTTAGAAACAATCTCATTACTAATGTCTCAGCGTAAGAGATTAGGAATGTTTTAACTCCTTTAACCCTTATAAGGCTCTTGGTCCTAATGGTTTTTTCTTTAAGCAAACTTGGCATATTGTTGGTAATGATACAACTCTGGCCATTCAAGATTTTTTTCGACATGGGAGGCTTCTCAAAGAGCTCAATTCTACTTTTATTTCTCTTATCCCTAAGATAGATCACCCTTCTACTGTTTATGATTTTAGACCTATTTCTTGCTGTAACATGATTTATAAAGTGATTTCGAAAATCATGGCTAATAGGCTTAGAGACCTGCTTCCTCATATTATAAGGCCAAGTCAAAGTGCTTTTATCAAAGGTTGCCAAATGGGGGATAATATCCTGTTGGCTTAAGAGATTTTTAAGAATTATCATCTTTCCAATAATCATAAGCGTTGTGCCTTTAAAATTAATTTGAAAAAGCCTATGATTCTATTCATTGGGATTTCCTCCTGAATTTGCTCTTAGTTGTAAGGTTTCCTCCAACTTACATTAAGTGGATTGAAGAGTGTATTACCTTTCATTTGTACTCTATCTTGATCAATGGATCTCCTTCGAAATTCCTTCGTGGTAAGTCAGGTTTGAGACAAGCGGATCTGTTATCCCCTTATCTCTTCATTCTTTGTATGGAGGTTCTCTCTAGGAGTATGGATGCTTCTATAGCTCGTAGTAACATTTTTAAATACCATTGGAGGTGTACAACTCTTAAGCTCTCCCACCTTTTGTTTGCCGATGATCTTTCGCTGTTCTTCCATGCTAATATTGGGTATGTCTAAACTATTTTGGATTGCATGCGCACTTTCTCTAATTTTTCTGGTCTGGATATAAACCTTAGTAAGAGTCAGTACGTTTTATCTACTGATATGGATCATATTACTCATCAGCTGCAAAATTTAATTGTTCTTCACAGAGGTCACCTTCCTATTCGTTACTTGGGTTTGCCTCGCTTAATAGGTCATCTGTCTTGGAGAGATTAGATGCCTCTGATGGATAAAATTGATGCTAGGGTAAATAAATGGACCCATAGAACTCTTTCCTATGTTGGTAGATTGTAGTTAATTATCTCTGTTCTCTCTAATTTTCAGGTGTATTGGTCTATTTATTTCATTCTTCCCTCTTCCATTATCAAAGACATTGAGACTAAATTGAGGAATTTCTTGTGGTCTGGTAGTATTGCGTCAAATTCTTATACTAAGGTTAAATGGAGTGATCTCTATAGACCTAAAAGAGAGGGTGGTTTAAACATTAAACATTTATCTACGTGGAATAATGTTCTTATAGGAAAAAGAATATGGGTTTTGTTTAATGATAATAAAGCATTGTGGGTTAAGTGGTGCATACTATTATTCTTAGACGCAAACATTTCTGGAGTGTTCAACCTAGTATTAATAGTTCTTGGAGTTAGAGGAACTTGTTACAAGTTAGGGATCTTATTTGGATCCAATTCAGATTTAAGATAGGAAATGGAGTGTCTACTATCTTATGGCGGGATCTTTGGCATCCTAGAGGCATCCTTGTGGATCTCTTGACTCCCAAATTGATCAATGGATCAGATTTACCTATGAGTGCAAAAGTTTCTCATGTTATCAGGAACAATGTGTGGACCTGGCAGGAGGTTACAAATGAAACCATCCGCACCCTGGATCCTTTGCCATACCAACTAGTGTGCTCTCTACTTGACAGATTAGAATGGTTGGCTAGCTCCTCTAGAGTATACACAAATGCTTCGGCCTAAACTATTTTGAGACCTCCCAATCCTCTTGTTCCTTGGCATAAATTGGATTGGTATAAAAGAACTAGCCCAAGATGCTCTTTTATCTTGTGGCTAGCTTATCTAAATAAGTTACAAACGAGGGATAAACTCCTTTTTTCTTATATCCCAAAGTATTGTTCTTTGTGCCTTTTAGATAATAAGTCTGTTGATCATCTGTTTTTGAGTGATCTTACTAAAAAATAGTGTGTCTATATTCTCTAAACCATTTTTAGATCCATTGGCCTAACCTAATAAATCTTTCAGCCGTTCTTAATTGGTTTAGCCATCCTCCAAACCACAGAAATATTGATCTCAACCTATTTATCATTCTTCTTTTTGTTATTGTTTATAATCTTTGGTCCGAAAGAAACCATCGAACCTTTAAAGATACAATCTTGGATGTTGGAAGCATTAACACCAGAGTGGTTTTTCAAGTTATGAAACATCTCAGCTCAAACATCGAGGGAAGGTAGTTATTGGAGTGGTCTGTCTAGTTTTTTTTTCCCTCTAATGTTTTTCTTTGCAGGTTGAATCCAGATCAAGACAGTTTGGAGGTTTCAAGAGGAGATGATTCTTCTAAAGATTCTCTTCCTCCTCCTGGTGTTCCTGTAAAGCCTTGATATTTTGATTGCAATGAAGATCTTCTTTATCAGTAGAATAGGAGACCCAAATCCAGTTCCGAAGTTTCTAAAGTGAATCACACGTTAATATAGTAAACAATAACGATATATAGAAGCACAAGAAGGGGGGGTTGAATTGTGATAACTTTTCGTTAACCCCTTTTTGAA
>JAOTAX010159395.1:0-14408 GCA_025629825.1 Erythroxylum guanchezii
TTGGGATTTTGAAAATGCAGCCGTTATGCTGCCGAAATTTTTATGGCAAGGAATAAGAATAAGAATTAGAATAGGTTCTGTTAAAGATGAGATAAGAGTTTGGTTAATGGATGAAATTTTGGGACATGTATGATTGTTTAAGAATAATTTTTATGAATTGAGATTTGCATGAGGATGAACTTCCAAAAGGGAAATTGTATGGTTTTTGTTTGATTTGATGAGTTTGAATAAAGAAAAAAAAAAGATTGAGTAAAGATGAATAACAAAAAGAAAAGAGAAAAAAAATACCAAATTTTCGGATTGGTTTCGTCTTAGGGTTTTCAACGCGATACGCAAGGATTTTCTAAAATATTCGTTACCAGATGTCGGATATGTGTTACGGTTCGATTTGTTTCCGATTAGTTTTGCTTTGGAATCTATTCCTTCGATTTTTTTTTGAATTCCGCTTTCGATTTTGTTTCCGCTTTATGATTTCCGATTCGCAATTCGATATATGATTAATTCTATTCGATTCGTCGTTCTTCGGTTTTGCTTCCGATGAGTTTAATCAGATTTCGGTTATGTTTTTATTTTCGCTATTTGGTTATCCGATCTTTTCGATCCGTTCGTTGTGATTCGTTATTTTTCGATTCGTTTCGATTTCTATTTTTCTGTTTTTTCGGTTGGGGTCCGTTTCCAATATCGGGTCCCAACAGAAGAGCCATTTAATTCGGGTGTGTAGCGAGGACTGGTAAGATGGGTTGAAGTTTAAAAAAAAGGTTCATGTTTAATAAATTCACCACCATTATCAGTGTACAGGGTTTTGATAGACGTATTGAAAAATCAAGAACATGTTTGAACTTTTCGAAAATAATCAATACTTCTGATTTAAACTTAAGTGGATAAAGCTAGATATATTTTTAGTACGAATCAACAAAAATCACATAATATTTAAAACCGTCAAAAGAAGAAATTGGAGCTAGACCCCATACATCAGCGAAAATAACTTCAAGAGGTTTGGAGCAATTTAAATGCTGAACTAAAAAGGGCAACTTATGACTTTTCGCACATTGATATAAGACACAAACATCAGAAGTTGCTTGACTAGAATGGAATTTATGACTTGATTGCAAAAATTGCAACACTTTATTGGCAGGATGTGCGAAGATATGATGAAGGGTGGTAGAGGAAGGAACTCGAACATGAAAGACGGTTAGATTGATGGAGAGAAGTGACAAGTTGTAAAGATCACTGTGGCAACGTCCTATGAGGAGCATCGACCTCGTCCACAGATCCTTCACTTGAAAGTGATCGGGAAACAATTCAATAGATAGGTTATTCCGTGTACAAAGACGCTTGATAGAGATTAAATTACTGCTAATATTTGGCATATGACGAACATGATAAAAAACAACATGTTTAGAAGTAGTAGAGAGAGTGAAACTATCGGTGTTTGCTATTGATAGATTGTAACCATCACCGACTTGTAGTTGGTCAGATCCAGCATATGGAGAGTGAACAGACAGGTTTCGGAGGTCATTTGTCACATGATGGGACACGCTAGAATGCAAAATCCATTGTCCAGGAGTTTCCTGGTTGTTGTGTGCAAGGTTAGCAGCTGGAGTGGGCTGATTCGAGCCAGGGAGAAAACGAGTAGGCCTTCCATGTAGTTTCCAACACGCTTTTGCAGTGTGTCCAAGTTTCTCGTAGTATTGACACAGGATAGATCTGTTGTTAGAAGCACTAGATGAGTGCTGTTGTTTAGAGTTGCGCCCTGCAGATTGATTGGAGCGATTTCTGTTGAAAGCGTGAGCAGAGGGAGTCTAAAGAGGCTGCTGATCTAGAAGTCGAGCTTGACGCTTTTCATGATCTATGAGCTTCTCATGGAGCTCAGCAAAACTGATTGGAGATTCTCAAGCGCACAACGCTGCACTCACTTCCTTGTAATAAGTGGAAAGGCCATTGAGTGTGTGTATGACCAAATCGGTGTCATCAACTGGTGAATGAATGATCGCAATTTCATCTGCGATAGCTTTATATTTTTCAAATAGTAAGAAATATTGGAGTCCCCTTTTTGAAGACAAATCAGTCGTTCCTTTAACGACATTAACCGAGACCTTGATTTTTCGACGAAAGTGCTCAAAAGCAGATCCCATGCTTGACGAGAGGTCAAGACTAACCCTAGCAGTGACACAACTGGCTGCGATACGTAGGTCAAGATAGCATGAAGAAGAAATTGATCTTGACGAATCTGGAACAACTTGTGTGGTCCATCCTCAGTGGGACACAGAGTCGATCCATCAACGTAGCCGAAAAGATTATAACCAATGAACAAACTCTACTGAATCGAGATTGGGTTTTAGTAACTCCCATTTACAAACCTTAATTTCATTTTCACTCCTAGAGCGATTCTAACAAACATACTCCAACTTAAGTAGATGCCGCCAGTCAAAAAGAGGTCATAAGAGTCATACCTGGGTGATCAGACCCTTGCATCTGAAGAAGACAATCGTCTCTATATACCTGATTTCTTTGGAGAGTTTTGAACCCCGCTTCATTTGTGTGTGCTCCATTCAAAACCCCAGAACCATCTGCTACTAAATCTACTTAGAAGCAAGCTTGATTGAGTATAAAGGATGTCACCTTGTTAATCTTGGTGATGATGTGGAATGGTCTATAATATAAAGGAGCTAACTTCTAATTTGTAAGGAGTGTTATTTGTATGACTGTAGCTTCACAAAAACTCACGTCCCACTTCAAATTTTCAATTTCATCTTTTTTATCCAACTATTGTTTCATCCTTTATTGTGGTTTGTTTAGATGAAATTTCACCATTTGAAGGGATGCCTCCCTTTCTTGTAATGTTTGGTCTATTAACATGTTACAGGAATCTCCAGCAAGGTAAGGTGCATAAATAGGTGGCAGGTACCCATATAGAACTTCGAAAGGGGTAATGTTAATGGGAATGTTGTGGGTTGTATTGTACCACTACTCGGTTAGCGATAACTAGCTCACCCATTTTTGCGAGTGTCACTACAAAAACACCTGAGATATATTTAAAATATTTTGTTGACAACTTCAACTTGACAATTTGTCTGAGGGTGATAAGAATTCGGGAGGGGTTGGAGTAGTCCTAGTTATGTTGCATGATCGTGTTTGTTTATCAGATAAATAACACAATTGTTCACATAATTTCATAGGTCCTTGGTCGATTGTTTCTAGTAGAATAAGTTATAAACCCTTTTGATTGTGACAGTAACACCTATATAGCCCCTTTAGTGACTATCATGTGTGATGGATATGAGCTTCTCTTGAAATTCTTTGTTATAACTTAACAATATCCTCCCTTTCCATTTTAGAAATTCATCCTTCCACTCATTGTTTCCTAAATGCACCTCTTGGTTTTTTAGCTTCTTTATAAGGTCTTTGATGGTTGCATCCTTTTTCTAGCCTTCCTTGATTCCTCCATTAAGGTGACAAGATTTTTCTCCATAATTGTTGGAATTATACAATTGCAAATATATAATTAGGCTCCTAATTTCTAGTTATAATATTGTAATTAATTTGCTTCAAAAATTCTTTCCTCAATGTACATTATAACTAGTACATTTTAGAGAAATGAAAGAATATAAGTATTTCTTTCTTCTTCTCATCTTTCAAGTTGGTATCAGAGCTTAGAAAACCTTTAAAAATGAGTGAAAAGCAAAGTAATTCATACGGATCAAAATATGTTCCTATTTTTATTCAATCTAAAGGAGCTTTTAATGCATACATCGTTCTTTTGAATCGGATTATAATGTTTGGTCACAACTAATGGAAATGCATATTGTTGAAAAGGGGAAACTTTCTTATATACTTGACAAAACAAAGCCCTTATAGAATTTGAAGATGGGTATGAGAAGTGGCATACTGAAAATTAGAAAGTTAAAAGATGGTTTCTAATGTCTATGAGTCTAGAGATTATGAAGCGATACTAATGATTACCCACAACCTGTGATATTTGGAGTGTAATAGTAAAAGCCTTCCATAATGAAAGCGATGAATTGCAGTTTTTTTTCCTTAAACCAAAAGACGTTCATTGCAAAACAAAATGGAAGACCTCTCTTTGAATACTATGGAGAGATAACTGAAGTCTTTCAAGAATTGGATTATTAGGAAAAATTTTCGTGGAGGATCCTGATGATGTTGAAGCATACTGAAAGTCGATTGAACTACTAAGGATGCATATATTCCTAACAGATTTAGATGATGTTTTTGAATATGTTCAAGGAGAGATTCTAAGGAAGGAATCAATTAGACTCTGGAAGAATGTTATGCATTAATTTGGCGAGAGGCATTATTTTGTCAAACATTGAAAGGAGAATTTGAAACCTTAAAGTTGTTGTTATGGTGGCCAGAAACAAATCAAAGATAGTGAAAAGTCTACATACAAATTCACTCATTGCAACTAAACTGGGCATGCTCAAGATCATTGCTATAAACTTATAAGATATCCAGATTGTTGGGACCATAATCAATCACCCTGAAAAAAGAATCCAAAAAGACTCTAACTTCTATTATTGACAAGACCAAAACCAATGATGATGTTCTTGAGAAGAATTTGACATTAGTAGCAACTAAAATAATGGTGGTAAGACTTCTAATATTTTTGCATTTTTTTCTAATAGTATAGGGATAATTAATTCTAGTGCTATAAATCATATGATCTTTGATTCTAGACAATTTACTAAACTCAAAGAGTCCTCACAAAAAATTGTCTAAGTTGCATATAGTGATGAAGCCCCAATTATTGGAGAAAGGTCTTTAACTACCACTAATAAATTTGGATTTTGTTTTGGTTGTTCCATCCTTAGATTATAACCTTTTGTCTGTTTCTCAAATAATAATAGCCTTATCTTACATTGTAATTTTTTAGCCTAATGTTTGTCTCTTTAAGGACATCCAAAGAAAGCAGACGATTGGTTGTGGTATTAGGCAAGGGAAGTTGTATTATCTAAACCTAATGTCAGTATGTTAGTTAAGTTGTATCAAGTTTTTTTTTTCACGGATGGCTTGAAGATGGAGAAAAATAAATCTAAACCATGGTTATTGCATCGATGTTTAGGGTATGCATCCTTTGGGTTTCTCAAAAAATTATTTCATAGTTTGTTTAAAAATATTGATGTTTGAAGTGTCTGTTGTGATGTTTATGAACTTGTAAATGTCTTTGAAATTCATTACCATCAGTGATAAATAAAAGTCTCTTGCCCTTTATTCACTCTAATGTATGAGGCCTATCCAAAATTTCAACTTTGGTTGGGTCTTATTAGTTTGTTACTTATATTGATGATTATATAAGGATGACTTAGTTGTGATTAATAAAATATAAGAGTGAAGTGAATTTATTGTTCCAAAAAATGTTATAAGATCATTCAAACTCAGTACAATGCATAAATTTGAGTTCTTTGTAGTGATAATGGTGGAGAATATCAAAGCTTTGAATTGAAACATTATGTGGAAGCATGAGACATTAATAATCAAACTACTTGTGTGGATACACCTAACAAAATTAAGAGGAAAAATCAAAATTTATTAGAAGTTGTTCGTGCCTCATTAATTCAAGCTCATATGCCATTTACCTATTAAGAGAAGCTCTTTCTTCCACTACATATCTAATTAATCGAACTCCCTCCCACTACATTGAATTTTAGACGTCATTTCAAGTCCTCACTAATGTTGTAGCTACTCTACCAATACCAAATTTGCCTCCTCTTGTTTTTGGATGTGTAGCATTTACGTATATCCATAAACATTAACGCAACAAGCTAGCTTTACGAGCCATGCAATGTGTTTTTCTTGGGTATGTGACAAATCAAAATGGGTATCGATGTTATCATTCTCTAAACAAACGTATTGTTTATCACAATAAATGTAGTCTTTCATGAAGATACACTGTATTTCTTTAAGTCTGAACTTCAAGGTGAGCACCAAAAGGAAATTCAAACTCTTGATTATGAACTTCAGGGGGACTGTGAAGGTGACTGTCATTTTTCATATAGTAACGATGTTAGTGATGGTGTTAACAATTAGTTGAAACGGGGAGAGGAGTAGGAAGGGGTTATTGAACTAGAGAGTGTTGAATAAGAAGGGACTACTAAAGAGGAGGATGTTCATCCATTAAGTGTAAAAGTTGATACTCTCACTAACATACCACAATAATCGTTTATTGAGGATGTTCTTATTCCTGATCCTAAGCCACCCAAAAAATGGCTACTATAGTGTCTTACTAGAGGTATTCCTAAGCTTACTTATGAACTTGAAATTTCAAGTGGAGTTAAATATCACATAATTCATTATGTGTCAAATAATAATCTGTCAGAATTAAATAGGACACTTATAAAACAATTATATATTGTAACTATTCCTAGCAATATATAGGAAGCTCTAGATGATCCAAGGTGGAGAGATATAATAAATGAGGAAATGAATTTAAAAATTAGTTGGAAGTCGACGGGTGACATGGTTGAAAGGTTCAAAGCAAGATTGGTAGTAAAAGGGTATACCTAAACTTATAGGATTGATTACACAAAGACATTTACTTATGTAGGTAAAATCAATACTGTTAAGAGTATTGTGGTCCCTAGTTTCACACTTAAATTGGCCTTTGTAACAATTTGATTAAAAAAAATACTTTTTTGCATGGTGACTTGTCTGAAGAAATCTATATAGAGCTTCCACTAGGTTGTATGGCAGTATAAAGGCAGAGTAAAAAGGTTTATGGATTGAATAAATCATTGCACGGGCTGAAGCAGTCTCCAAGAGCATAGTTTGGAAGTTTCATAAGGTCTATGATAACTTTCATATATCATTAAAGCAATTCTGACTACACTTTATTCTTGAAAAGAAGGGGAGGTAAAATCACCACTCTAATTATATGCATGGATGATATGGTGGTGGAAAAAGATGACCCAAAAGAGAGGATGAAACTACAAGAATACTTGTCAAGAGAATTTGAAATGGAAGATATTGATTGCTTCAAATATTTTTCTTGGGATTGACATTTCTAGATTGAAGAAACAAATATTTTATCCAAAAAAAATATGCATTTGACTTGTTACAAGAATCTGGTATGTCAACATGTCAACCAGTTGATACACCAGTTGAGGAAGGCTTGAAGTTATGTGTAGAAGCAGACCAAATATTGGTTGATAAAAGAAGATACCAAAGACTTGTAGGAAGGCTAATGTACTTGGCTCACACAAAACCTAACCTTACTCATGCTTTAAGTATTGTTAGTCAATTTATTTATAATCTTGGAGAACAACATATGAGGACAGTTATGAGAATTTTGAGGTATCTGAAATATGCTCCTAGTAAAGGAATTTCGTTTACCAAAAGTACATATTGGCAAAGTGTAGCACCTCACTCCCGCAAGACACGTACCCGACATCGTGGGTGATATCCGAGTCTGCACCTCGCGAGGGTGGCGTGCTAAAGCACTCAATCCTTCAGAAATCGGTATAATTTTTTTTTGAAACCATAAACACAATATGCAGAAATCCATAATCAATTTAGGCCCACTTTCATTTATAAACATTTTCAATCTCATTAATATAATCAACAAAATTTTCAATAACCATTTGGGCCCTCTCACAAATACACAACACTTTAGTCATTTCGGAATTCAAATTTATACGAAAAGTTACGGAATATACAATTCAATACAAAATAGAGGGATGCAATGCAGACGTGAACTGATCCTGACCTCTATTCCTCAATTGTATACCGTAGGTATACTCCCGTTGGCCTAACGGGGTATTCTTCTGATCTTGAAAAATATTTGCAAATTTTGGGTGAGTTTTTGTGAACTCAATGAGTGACCATCATCGATGGCTCACCTAGTCATATAACATATAATTCACACTTCATATTCAATACACTTAATCATTCTTATTATGCACATGCAGTACACATGAGACTCACTTTCCATTTGTTACTTTGTTGTGATAGAGTGCCTAACTATCCCATAGAGGGCTCATTGATAACTGTCCCATATAGGGCTCATTAAACGTTGAGCCTGAGGCTCTGATTCACTTTTGAGCTCGAAGTTCATTTTCACTCGTCGAGTTTTAAGCTCTGATCGGTGGCTACTCTAGTCACAACAACCGTTATGTTTCATGCATTCATGAAATGAAATACATCACTCGTATTTGCATGCTCTTATTCAATCATATTCTCTTATTATCGGATCGTAGTCTAGCATTCAACATATAGTTAAGAATTCACACTTTCACTTTCATGCAATTACACATTCAGAAAACACTTAGCAAGCACTTCAATACACTTAGTTCATCCAATTCACATTCAAGTAGCACTTCAATATCCAAGTCAACTATCACAATCATCGGACCTCCTGTCCGAAAACCAACATGATCAATCACATTTACAAAATCATTCAATAGTCAAATAATACAAGAATTCAAATAACAAACAATGAAGTGAGACCATCTCGATCTCCTCACAGTACGCTCCAGATTAGCATTTGCTTCCAAATTCATTCACGTTTTTCTTCTTCATTTATAAGCAAGACAACACTTCTTCTTCCAATTATGCCCTTAATGATTGAGAATTGTCCCATTGCCCTTCCATTTATGCCTTATGTCTTTTATACTTAAGTGTCTTGCTAACAGTACCTTTGAACATTATAACAGAACACTTTCTTCCAGAAAATGTCCCCCATTGTCTCAAGTTTCTAATGACACCAAAATCATTCAATTCAGTTTAGTGATTTGAAAGATACACTTCAAACATTTTTGGACTACTCTTGTCCAAATCAGTATACTAAGCATAACTTCTATCTGGAATTTAAACATCTTAGAAACTGAATTAGATTCCAATTTCTTCATACCATTTGTAGCTCCATGTCTCTACTTTACCACAAATTAGAAATCATCTCATTTGGAGCTCTATTGATCCAGAAATAATCAAAATACTAAAGTGTGTTTAGTGAAATAACACCAGTTCATAATATTTAAGAACACACACACTGTACCCGTCCCACGTTTTCACTCAATCTTTCTCACTTCATTTCATATGGCCATGATTTTTGGTGGAGATGTATAGCAATGTTTTACGAGTCCAATGGTTTAAGAATCAAGGCATTTAAGTGTCTAAAGAAGAAGTTATAGCCAAAAGAATCCAATCTGGTTTTGTCCTCAATCATATTGAACCTGTCGTGGGACAATTGACATAACTTTCCTTACTCATGTGGGATTTAGATGTTCTTTGGATGGTTGGAAAGAGGACTTCAATATCTACAACTTTTATGAAGATATCGAAGACAAATTTTACCATCTGAGGGGTCAAAAATAGGAACAGATGATATGACATCATTTATAGATGAAGTGACATCATTAGACAATACAGGATTGGGAAAATTGCCATAACTTTCCCTACAGATATTGGATTAAGGTGTTCTTTATAGGGTTAGAAAGAGGACTTCAAGAGATACAACTTTCATGAAGACACAAAGACAGATTTTATCATTTGAAGGGTTGAAAATGGAATAGAAGATAGGCCAGGCGAAAAAGCAGAAGAAGCAAAACGTAGAAGAAGATGACGTCATCACAGAAGAAGCAAAAAGACAGAAGAGGCAAAACACAGAAGAAAATGGTGTCATCACAGAAGAAGCAAAAAAGCAGAAGAAGCAAAACACAAAAGAAGATGACGCCATCATAGAAGAAGCAAAATACAAAAGAAGATGACGTCATCACAAACCATGTGACGTCATCACAGAAGAAGTAAAAAGGCAGAAGAAGCAAAACACAGAAGAAGATGACGTCATCATAGAAGAAGCAAAAAGGCAGAAGAAGCAAAACACAGAAGAAGATGATATCATCATAGACCAAGTGATGTCAACACAGAAGAAGCAAAAACATAAAAGATACTACTTCACTCTTGAATATCTTCCCTTATAAGGACCATAACTTTCAGCTCTGATGTCTAAAATTCTCATGCTATATACCATTGGACAGATAACAGAAAGATTTACAACTTCAAGAAGGCAACTTTGCCAAAATCTATCTAGATCAATCCCAAATTTCCCCTAAATTCTAAAGACCAATTTTACATTCACCCACCAATATACTGCACCCAGTTTTCAACTTCATGAAATTTTGAGATTCATAGAGATAGAATTGAAATTCGACGTCTTCATAAGAAATGTAGCCATATGTTTCTAGTTTAATCCAAACAAAGAATTATCTCATTTGGATAACTAAGAGAAAAGTTATGGCTAACAGACCGAAGCACACTCAGTGAATATTTTCCAAATCACTACCAATTTTGTTTCCAAATCTTTCTTTATCCCCACTCATACCAAGATTAATCTTTCTACTCCCTCTACTTCTCATTTTTAAAAAAATGCACATTTAACATCAATTATACCAAAAGTTGTCAATGAATGCATGTACCACTTTTTTATATGCAAAGATTCAATATTTATGTGCATATATGCTGACATTATGCATGAGCAAGAAAATGCATTTCCTTAATCTCTCTTTGAGCTCACATGTCCTAAAATTTCAGGTCCTAACCCTTAATATGAGAATGGGATGTTACATAAAGTATAGTTGTATATATAGATGCTAATTGGACTGGATCAATAAAAGACAGATGATTGACTTTTGGCTACTTCACATTTGTAAATGGTAACTTTGTCACGTGGAGAAGTAAAAAGCAAAAAATGGTTGCTTGGTCAAGGACGGAAGCTGAATTCAGAGGTATGGTATTTGCTCTTTATGAATCTTTGTGGCTTATACTAGTTTTACAAGATTTAAGCTATCTACCAAAGCAACCAATTAGTCTGCATTTTGAAAAAAAAGATGCTTATGCTATAGCTCACAATCTTGTCCAACATGATCGAACAAAGCATGTTAAGGTTGACATGTTCTTCATTAAGGAAAAGTTGGATGGGAAAATTATAGAGTTGTCTAAGATTCAGTCTGAGGATCAATGGGTTGACATTCTTACCAAAGCATTTTCAAATAACGTGTTCTCAAAATTTTTCGAGAAGTTAGGCACCTATGACATCTATGCACTAACTTGAGGAGAAGTGTCAACATTTTTTCTCTATAATTGTTGGGATTATACAGCTGTAAATATATTCTTAGCTCCTAATTTATAGTCGTAGGATTGTATTTGATTTGCTTAAAAAATTATTCCCTTATTAAACATCATAACTCGTATATTTTACATAAATGAAAAAAATAAAAGTATTTTGTTGTTCTTTTTCTTCTCATATTTCAAGTTAAGGTTGTGTCAATGTGGGACACTGTCATTGTTAGTAATTCTTGGCTTAACAAGCAAGATAAGGAATCTATTTCCATATTCTCTTTTCCACTTCTGTAAACAACTTCAAAAGCATACCCTATTAAGTTGGGTAACTAGTTTTGTTGAAAAGGTGTAGAGATCCTTTACTCCAGTAAATATTTCAAGCTCATGTGATTTGTTTGCACTTTAAACAATCTCCTATTCAAGTTGTGGTGCCATTGCTTTACAACTTTGATAATGGCTAAGAATACCTTTTCATAAGTTGAGAGTCCTCGATGTTTGGGTACCAATGCTTTACTTAAAAAGGCTATGAGATGTCCATCTTTTTAGAGCACAACTTCAATTCCTTTCTAATATGCACCTACTTCGATGGTGATTGGACTTGAAAAATTAAGGACACTAATACTAGAACTGTCACCAATGTCTTTTTAAGATTTTTGAAAGCTTATTGTTGCTTTTCCTTCCATTCCTACCTTCTTACCACTTGTTTCTTTATTAGTTCATTGAGAAGCCTGGCTACAATTCCATAATGCCTTATGAAATGCCTGTAGTACCTTGTTAAGCCTAAATATCTCCTAAGCTCCTTTAAGGTTTATGGTTGAGGCTAGTGATGAATTGTAACTACTATATGAACATTAGTGGATAACCCTTTCGTGGATATATAGTGTCCCAGATAATCTACTTGTCTAGCTCAAAAAATACACTTTCTCCCTTTAATGAAAAGTTATTGTTAATGTAAGACTTACAAGACCTGATGTTCTAGATGCTACTGCAAGTTGTAATTATAAACTAAAAGGTCCTCAAAGAAAACTAATAGAAATTTCCATATATAAGGTTTAAAGATTTTATTCATAAGACTTTAAAAAGTGGAGGGCACATTAGTGAGTCCAAAAGGCATTACTAAAAACTCAAAATGTCTCTCATATGTCCTAAATGTTATTTTAGGTTTGTCTTCTTCTTTCATTCTAATATGGTGATACCTAGTTCTTAAATATAATTTGAAATACCAACTAAACCCTCTTAATTCCTTTAATAACTCTTCGATCAATGAGATAGGAAATTTTCTTTTAATAATGCATTTATTTAGTTCCCTATAATCTATACACGTCCTCCAAGTATAGTACTTCTTCTTAACAAGTATTACTGATGAAGCATAAGGATTGACACTCTTCCTAAAAATTGTTGCCCATTAGTTGTAGTATAGATCTCTCAATAGCATCTTTTTGCTCTCTTGAATACCTGTAAGGTCTTATGTTTATGGTTTCTACTCCTTATTTGAGAGGAATGCTATGATTATGGGCTCTTTTTGAGGGTAGTCTTTTAGGCTCCTTGAACACTTCACAAAACTCAGTTAATAATCCTTTTAATTCTTCCCTGGTATTAGATTTATCATCCAACATAAGTTGTAGCATATGAAACTCAACCATATATCACAAATGCAATATATAAAGAGTTCCCTTTCTTGAAGTTTCCATTAACTTATTGAAATCTTTACCTGAGATTATTCTAGCCTTCTCCTCAGGGTTAATTGTCAACTTCACAATTTTGCCTTAGCATTTGAATTCTACGGGGCTCTCCTTGAAGTTGCTCAGTATGTAGTTAAGGTTTCCTAGCCATTGAACTCCTAAAACCATATTGCATCCTTCCAATTTAAGGATCAATTCTTAGATTGCGAATCTATGTATAAATGGTAGTATTCAAGGGCGATATCTCTACCATTTCTACATTTCCTTTCCTGATTACCTTTTCATCCAAGAAATTATGAGTGCTTTCGCTATCAATTAGGATGTGTAAAGGCTTCTTTTGGTGAGTTCCTATATGTCTCATTTGTTCATACTCCCTATGGTAACATAGCTTGTAAGGATATGTGGGGATTTAATGATGCTTCCTTTTCTTCCTCATTCACATTTTCTCTTTCAATTATTTCTTCTTCTTCGACTGTGTATAAATGGAACTGTCTTTTCTTACATTTATGCGTTTATGTTTTTTTTTCTCACACCAAAAATATCATCCCCTTAATCTCTTCTCATCAAACTCTTTATTGCTCACTGCTTTTGTTCCCTTTGAGTTCCTATTGTAAATAGTCTTAATAATGCTTCTCGAGTTCCTTAGAGTAAGGAGTAATCCTGCATCTAAATTAGGCTTGATTTTGGCTACTGTTTGGTTTATATTTTGTACATGGATAATGCTTCTCCCCCAATTTGGGAAGATGATTTAATTCCATTTTTCCTTAAATACACTGGTACGCTTGTAGCTACAATCGTTCTACTTTGTTGCTAGTGTATAAGTTTATTAAAGTGTTTAGGGATCCATCATTTTGACAGTGAGCTTTAGTTCGAGATTGAGGCCTTTCAAAGGAAACTATCAAATAGGTCTTTGGTAGTGACAATTTATTGGAATATTTATCAAACCGAGCACAATATGCTAGCACTGATCCTTCTTGCTTTAACTCCTTTAAGTCTCCAATGGGATCTTAAAAAATATCTTAATCGAATCTCTTCCATTACATGGTTATGAACCCTTCCCACTTCAGCACTTCTTCTGTAACATCCCATTACCCATGTTAAGGCTAGAATAGTATATATAAGAGAGACTACTGAGAAATTAGAAATGCATTCAGATTCATGCATAATATGCCATACCCATACACGTGAATATAGATATACTTGCACATGAAAATGATTGTATATGCATTCATTGACATTCCGGATATAATTGATTATTTTATGTGAAATATGATTTTTATTGAGAATTGTGGTTTATGTGTATTGAAAATTTAATTGGAAGGCGTGTTTAGTAAGTTTGAATTTTTGGTGTAACATCCCATTACTTATGGGAGGGTTAGAATGGTAAATGTGAGTGATTTATGAGAGGATTAAAAATGCTTCTTTATGCTCATGCATAATATGCCATACACTTATACATTAATAGTGAATTTATTTGCACATGAAAAAAAATTGTACATGCATTCATGAATAATTCCTGGTACAATTAGATTGATTTGTGAATTTTGGGAAAATTAGGAATAAATTTTTAGAATTATAGAAAATAGGAAAAAGAAATTAAAAGGAAACTTTGGAGATAGTTGGATTGTAAAGATGAAAGTTAATGGAGTTAGT
>JAOTAX010159408.1:0-14408 GCA_025629825.1 Erythroxylum guanchezii
TTTATTTAAATAAGGATAGTGGATGTAAGGGCATGTTTGGCTCCACATATCCAAATCTTAACACCTAAGTCCAATTTCTACACTAATTGTCTCCCAATTTTCAATGACACTTGTCAACAAATCCGAAATCATTTATCTAAATTTTCAGTGCCATTGGACAGTAATTTCTACTACCGAAAAACCATCATTCTGCCCCTTGGCATTTTCCTAGTCCAAAAAAGACCCCGAAATTTCAGAAAAAAATTTCTAAAATTCTCTAAAAATTCAAAACCCACAAAGACCCTCTCCAACTCAATTTTTACATTTTAAAACAATCACATTTATTAACACTTATACCGGGAAATGTCATGAATGCATGTACAATCATTTTCCTGTGCAAAATTCACTATTCATATGCATGTACACCTTATATAATGCATGAGCATGAGATGTGTTTTTTTTTTCTCACATGTACCAATTTCTAGGGTTCCAACCCTTTGAATGGAAACGAGATGTTACAAAGACCAACTCCTTTTTGTTTGATATAGAGATGAGATAAGCTTTTTGCTCCAAAGAGTAAAATTTCATATTAAAAGAGGTATGCTTTTATTTGGATAAGAATCACATTCATTACCCCTTGTATATTTCTTTAGGAAAGTAAAGCAGATTTTTCTTTAAACAAGCTAAAATTGGTTGTTTTTCCTTTTTCTTTTCACATATGACCCTGATCTTAATTCACAATAGTAATGAATTAATTTTTATTTTTTTGGGGAATATGTGCATAATAATTAGTTGGACTTAATTTAAAGACAAAGGAAAGCGAATTAAGAAGAATTAAATTGATAATTCTAGTATTTAACATGCCGCCAAGCGCTATAAGAACAAGTTTATCTTCCTGAATTGGAGTTAAACTACCATAGTAAATGACAAAACAGTTACCCCAAGACCTACGTAAACATGTATGGGTTCAGGGAAAGGATCCCCGAATATTGGGTAGTTGTCGTTAAGCCTGGTATCATAATTTTTGAAATGGGCAGAGTAGCTGAAAATACAGCTAGGCGAGCTATTTCAATAGTAGCGTCCAAAATGCCTATTTCCTCCTATTATATGTGTTACCACTCCTTGATCACTTATACTACCCCAAACATTTAACTGCATTTTCCAACTAAAATGGAATATTACTACTGAAATGGAATTGTCCCTCCTAAAAAGCCCTAAGAAGAATGATCCCAAGCATATACTTAACATGTTCTCCATCTCCCAGGTTCGGAAATGAAAACCTCACTCCTCACTCTGAACGAGATGAGCCCTCACTCCAGGAATTAAAACCTTACACCTTAGAATATAATCGATTCTAGCTACCTTTTAGAGATTGAGTAGGCGCTTTCTCCGAGCTCCTAGGCTAACATCTATCCCTTCGAAGAGTTCCTAGGCAAACGTCTATCCCTTTTCTTGTTTTCCCGGGGAATTAGGAGTTCATAAATTTTAAACAAAATATTTATTAACTTAGTGTGATACTAAGCACAATTTATAAAAGATAAATAATAAATTTCAACAGCACACTTAAGCAATAATCAAAAGGGATAAGAAAAGAGAAATGTAGACTAATTTATAGTGGTTCGATAAATAACCATTTTATGTGTCCACTCTTAAGACTCTTCTTAGAATTCTACTATAACTATTTTTTTAAGGTAAAGAATAACCTTTGTACAATCTTTTTTGGACAAAGAAGAACCTTTATACAATATTTTTGAATGGTGAAAAGAGATTTCAATGTCATTTAGGTCACCTCTATGCAATCTTACAACTTAAGATATATGATTTTATAAATTTGATAATACCAAAAAGGACCACTAACTCAAATATCAGACAATGAATGCTCAAATTCTTAACAGGCACTTAGAAATATATGTTATCAGTTTTAGGATCCTTACTAGATGTTGAAGCCAAAAATTAACTGTTATAATAACTAGTTCCATCATATTGGTTGACCAGTGTGATGTGTATTCAATGCATAACATTCATTAGTTATTGTACATTGATCAACCACTTCACCACATTAGTCGACTAATATGTCAACAAATAGTCTTGTTATATACTTAACCTATATTGATCAATCACTAACTAATATTGTTTGACCAATCCTCCTAAAATCATAATTTTAATAACTTTAAATGCTCATGCTTAAGTTTTTTAATACAATTGTAATTAAAAACAACTTCCAAAATATAGTCTAAAGAGTGTTTTAAGGACCAAGACGTTATTTCCTAAAAAAAAGCTTTAATTCCTCTTGGTGAATGAAAAGACTAATATAATAAAGTAAGACAAGGTGTTTATGCATAATGAGCCTTTAAATTTCTCATACTAACTAAATGATATCATAATTAATATTAAAAAATATAAAATGAACTTAGTATGCATTGATCTTCTTTTATTCTTGACTTGATCTTCATTTTGAAGCTGGCAAACCTTAACTTTTCTTTTCAACTTATGAACTGTCTTCTCGAGCTCTAATATTTTTATTATCAAAATAATAAATTCATTACTTGAACTTATGTTTTGTTATCATCAAAGACATTGATTGGAACCTCTCATAGTTTAATACAAATGATTGCATAAAGTAGCGCTAAAAGGTATAGTACCTTCAAAGGGATTGTTCCACTCAATATAACCTATTAAAACTATAAATAATGACTACAATTGAAGGTATTAACATAGATATGATAATAGTTTATTATTAAAGGAAGATAATTACTTATATTTTGTTTCTAGTAGAAGATATGATAAAGATAACATATATATATACACATATACATATTTCTAATTCATATTTTTAGATATATGATACTGAATTTGGATTCAATATTACCATAATGCATAACAAGAGTTACACCTTTAACAAAAGTAGTTGATCTAAGTTTATATAAATAGTTTGTATGTGTTAGATCAAAAGAGTCTTATGCTTAACATAAATGGCAAGAACATCAAATTAGATAACCATGACTATCCTTTTATATCATATTGGTTAAGTCAATATAATGAGAATTATAAAGTTATATACAAGTATATATACATCCTTTTGATTATGAACTGACATCAAACTTATGATATATGTTAAGTTGAAGGATGAACAAACTAACCTTTAGGGAAAATGATGATGATGGTAGTGAAGATATAAAACTTATGATGTATGAGATGTAATAACAATCCAAAACAACTTGTATTTGATTAAGGTTACTAATAAATTTACATTAGCCAAATGTATTAAATAAAATATTAATTTAAAATTTGAAAAGTTCAAAGTATTTATATCTACTTAGAAAGAATGCTAAAAATACTTAGATAAGATCAACATAGTAAGTTTTTTAAATTTTCTAAGTTTTCTATAGGTGACTAAGATTCTCTAGTGAATATCTGTCACGACTCAATCTTAGATCGTGGCTGGCACTAAAGGAACAGTAAACATAGGGTTTACTGGACCCTTAGCAAGCCTAAAATGTCGTCAAATTCTTATATCCATAATAAAGATGAGATTTCAAAATGATTAAACTAATGTTGATAATAATCAAACAGTTCTAACAATATACAATAATAAACGTGCTACAATGTTAAGATAGTTAATAAAAGGGAAATCTAACATATACAAAACTACTGTAGCTCTAGAGTCAAAGGTCGCTAACAAACATACATCAAATCTCCAAAGAGGAAAAAGACTGACAAAGTACTTTATTAAAAGAGATCTGAAAAGAAGATCCTTAAAAATAGTTTAGGGGAGTCAGACCTCGCTGAGTGAATTAATACTATGGTTATGTTATGCATTTCTAAAGATTTCAAACAATACATATATATTTATAATGTATTATATCCATAAATGCAATTTCATAATATGATGATTTTGTTCATAAACATGAATGCATTTTTCATACCAATATCATGTCATATAATCATCACAATCACAAATCATAATAAATAGTGGAGGAATAATGACTGACCCTATAACATACCTCTTACCCACGTATTATAGCCATAGGGACTCTCTTTTTCCTCATGGGTCACTTGATCCAATGTAGTGGACTGTCGTCCGAGAGTCACACTCAATCAAACCTCCACAGCCTTGCTATGACATGATTGTCATCCGAGAGCAAGCTCGACCGAATCGCCACATTCATGCTACCTCTCATATACCATATATCTATTGGCGTTTGAGAGCAAGCTCGACCGAACCACCACAACTGCGTCATATCTCAATCAATAAACCAATACTAACCCAAATCTATACCCCACTTGACTTACTATGTGCATAGCCTAGTGACACCCACCAAGTAATTCATACCATAACATTCCTCCATATCATCACATATTAAAACGAGCACAACATTGCACAACAAAATACGTATATGAGTGTCAATCGATATGTATGAATGTCATGCGTGCATATGATAATGATGGTAATTTCTATAATGAATATGAAATTCTAATGCATATTCATATCCATGAATATTAACTCACAGGTAGATGTGCTCCTTTGCGCCGAATCTAATCTCTTGAAATGGAAGGTTCTGCTCCTGATTGATTTATAGAAAGAAAAGTAGGAACTACCATTAGGAATAAAAAAAACTATTCCAATTTTAGACACCTTAAGAATAAGACCATGACTCAATATTAAGGAGCTCTATCTTCTATTCACAAACTACAATGTCACGTTTTACAAGGAGCCTACTAAAAATTTGATAGAATTTTGCCTGTAAAATGAACATCCCCCTTCCAAAAGAAGGTGTCATTCCTACAATGAAAAGACACTTCTACAAACAACATCAACCACAACTCAATTTGAGCCTCCAAACTACAAGTCTATGCCTAATTGAGTTCATCTTTACATTGTAAAAATTTAGAATAAATCCAATAATAATTTAATGTACAAATTTCTAATCCATACACTCTTATTTAAACTCAATAGATCCAGTTAATCTCAATATTAATCAACAACTCAATTTAATCAAATTCATGCATTTTTATAAAAACATAACTCTTTCTAAATTTTTATCTCACAAACTATGAATAATTTCAATATGTTGCTTTTATAAAAATTAATCTACATAATATTTGAAAATTTTTAAAATTATTTCTGACCATTTCTAGGCTGGTCAGAAAATCACCACTATCATTGGAGCATGGGGTACACGTGCCGGCACCAGAGGGGCAGTGAGCTTCACCACCTACCTAAAAATGATGACCTTACCATTGGGAATCTAATGGCACTGGCCTCGCATTAAAACTCCTTTCGATTTGCAAGAATCAAAGGATTAAATCTCATAGGTGACCCATTTCTGCTCACTAATAAAATGGGTCGGTTGGTGTCAGGTTTCCCTCCTTTCCTATTTTTTAGGGTTGTTAGACATAATGGTGGTGTTAGCTTTTCCAAAAAATGAATAAAAATAATAGATCAGTGATTTACCTAAATGAACCAAAACTTCTAGTCGTGATTCCTCCAAATTTGGGTCGTTTTTTAAGAAACAAGTTTACGGGTTTCATAGGACATCCTGAGAGCTTTCCGTAGAGCCATAGTGTAACATAGCATTCCCATACTAAGGATTAAAACCCTAAAATTCAGTACATATGAGATCAAAAAGAGATTTAGAAAAATGCATTTCATGCCCATGCATAATGTCATCATACACACATGTGAATTTGATTATTTCACATATTAAAGCAATTGTTCATGCACTCAATTGACAATTTTCTGGTATAAATGGATGTTTTAATGTGAATTATGGTTTTGTGTCTTAAAAATTTGAGTGGGAATGTATAAGTAGTGAATTAGAATTTTTGGTGAAAATTTGGAAATTTACTAAAATTAAAGGTATTTTTGGACTAAAAAAATGCCAAGTGGCAGAACAATTGATGAATAGTAGTAGAAATAAGAGTCGAATGGCAATGGAAATTTTCATATATGACATTGGGATTTAATGGCAAGTATCATTGAAAATTGGGTTGAAAATTGGAGGCAAATGGACTAGCTTATTAAAAGATCAAGAAGGGACCATGAGAGAGTGACATGTGGCAAGTGACACTTGTATAAGTCACGAATTTGTTAAATGAAATACCATATTTTGGGTCTTTCACTTAACCATTCACGACATATGCTACATTTCTTCATCTTCTTCATTTTTTTCTTCATTTGTTCTCTCTCCAGCTACGACACCCTCTTCTCCCAAGCTTTAATGTTGAACCTTGCTTTTATCCTTCACTTGCTACTTCCATTTTTGGTTATCTTCATAATCTTACCATTAGAAAACCTATCCTTCTCCACCTCCATTTGTGATGATTGTATATGCTGGAGAGCTAGGGTTTCATGGTGATTGAAGAAGTTTTGGGTAAATCAAGTAAGTATAAGCATCACTCTTCTTGAATTGATGAATGAAACATGATTTGATGATAGTTAGAGGTTAAATGTTCATGATATGAGGATGGGTATATGCTAAAACGTGAATGGAAAATGTGGACAAATTCATGTCTTGCTTTGGTGTTTTGATGGATAATAGATTAGGGAATGACATAGCGTTGGATTGAGTGAGTGAATGGTGTTTAAAGTGTGTTGGAGAAACATTAGTTGTGACTTTTTCCACTAAATATGCTTCTATATTTTAGCCATAACTTGTTCTGTAGTTATCCAAATGATATGGTTTTTGATTTGGATTAAATTAGAGATATATGGCTACATTTTTTATGAAGATATCGAATTCAAATTCTGTCATTAAGAGTTTCGATTTTTGACTTGAAGTTGAATACTAGGTGTAGGGAAAAAGTGCAGAAAAATTGGATACATAATGGGTTCTTGTTCTGTTTTCTTAATACATTAATGTGAATCTCTTTGGGTGTTTTGGTGATGAAATAAACGAATCTAGAGCCAAAGAAGGGTAGTAATGTGGTATCTAGAAATGTAAAGAATTAAGGTTAAAATTAGAAGTGAAATGAAAGTGGAAATGAAGTTGATTATATGCAGGAAGTTGATGACGAATGGATATATGTATGTGTTATGTTCTTAATGTTCATGATCAATCATGAACTATAAATTGTTTATGGATGACATTGAGTTAAAATGGAGTTAAAAATGGTTGGGGAAAATGATGAAAAATTTAACTAGAAGTGATAGATCAAGCATATGATGTTGAATGTAATAAGTAAAGAGGTAAAAATCTGGAAATTATGATGCAATTGAACATACTTTGGTGCAAAAGGCATAACTTTTTTTTTAGAACTCTATTGAGGTCATTTAGGTATGGTGTTAAAGAGGACTTCGAGATCTACAACTTCTATGCAGACCCTAAGAAGAGATTTTGTTGTCTAGAGGGCCAAAATTTCAAGTTTCTATAAGTCACTCATAAAAGTATGTTTAACAGACATAGATGTCCGCCTAACGGACATTTACGGGTCAAGTGATCCTAATTAAGGCTTAAATGGGTCTTAAATTGAACGTAGAATGATCCTTGGTTTATGTGACTAATGTATGATATGTTTGAAGTGAAAATGAATGTTATAACTTAGTGAATGAAGGGATAACATCAAAGGACCTAAGGCATGAGTATAATGGGAATGAAGATTGATTGTGAGTTGACCTAGATGGTCTTACTTACTGATTGCTATGTTTATATTAAGTTTTGAATTATCTTTTGAATGTGAAATTGATTGTGTTGATTCCGAACAATGAAGGTCCGATGATTGTGATATATGAATGAGTTATTGAAGTGCTACTTGTATGTGAATGTGACAAAATAAGTGAGTCAAATGATTGTGATATATGAATGAGATATTGAAGTGCTACTTATATGTGAATGTGACAAAATAAGTGCTTCTTAACATGATTGTTGAATACCAGACCAAGATCTGATGAGGAATGTGTTCTAAATATGAATATGCATATGAATGAAAAAGTGATTCCCAACGAAAATGTTGAATGCTGGACTAAGGTCTAATGACATATGAAAGTGAATGATTGATCATATATGATTGATGCATTCCATTACATGAATGCATGAAATATAATGGTAGTTGTGACTGGATTAGACACCGAAAAAGAGCTTAAAGCTCAGATTGTGAAAAAGAGCTCAAAGCTCAGAAAGTGTATAAGAGCCAAAGGCTCACTATGTAAAATGAGCCCAGTATCTCCAACTGATACGGGACAATTATTAATGAGCCTAGTATCCAGGATGGATATGAGACAGTTGTAGGCACTCGGTCACAACAAAGTAACAAATTGAAAGTGAGTCTCATAAGCATTGCATATGCATATGATATGTATAATTTAAATAGTTTGATTGATTTCTGAACGTGATAAGTGTTTAAATGATTGAAGTGATTGTAAATGAAAGATGTGAATTATGCGTTTATAAGTAATGATATGTGTTATGTGATTGGGTGAGCCATCGAGGATGGTCATTCACTGAGTTCACAAAACTCACCCAAAATTTGCAATTATTTTTCAGGCTCAAAAGAGTACCCTATTTGGCAAATGGGAGTATACCTACCGTATTCCAAGTAAGCGATAAAGGTCGGGATTAGTTTGCGTCTGCATTTTTATTTTCTTATTTTTGTAGAAATTTGTATATTTCACGATTTCTGTTCAATATGTATTCAAATATTTCTGTTTTGTAATAACCTTCCAAATTGGAAATGTTTGTAAATGATTTTGCAATGTAATGATATTATGACAAGTATTTTATATTGGTAATGGGCCCAAATGGCTATTGAAATTATGATGATTGTATTGCTGCAATTGAAAAAAAAATTGTACTGAATTTTTGAGAGTTTGACTGTTCTAGCATGCCACCCTAGTGGGATTCGCATTCAAACATCACTCAGGATGTCGGGTACGTGTCCTGCGAGGGTGGGATACTACAATTTGGTATCAGAGCCCAGATTTAGTATCTCACGTGGGTATTTTTTGAAATATGTGTCAAGTTACATACATTTTTGTCATGTCATAGTAGACAGTAGCAACTGATCCCTAGTCTGAGTCGTATGAGTATGAGTCACACGCATGAGCATGTGTTAAGAGTTTGAGATGATAGAATTAGTGAGAAAAGTGATGCTTTTTCAGAATGTGAGAAAGCGAAAGTTTGTGGATAATTAGAAATGGGAAATAGTATATGGATTGATATGACAGATAGTGATTCAACGTATTTGTATTAAAGGATGTATTTTTGAATATGACACCAATATTGTACTGTGGTGATATATTCTCGAATGTGATAAAGATGTGAATGTATTGTCATGGATTGTTTGAGGAAAATATGGATATAAGTATAAATGATGAGATTAAAGTGTACAAGTAGAATGTAATGAAAACAAAAATTGTTATGATTTTAAGAAGATGAAATTGGAACCGAAGTGGTTGTTTGATTATCATGATAAGAGTTTATGACTCAGTGTAAGAATATGCTAGTGGGATCGAAATTTAAATTTCAGGATGATTATGCTTCTATGATTCCGAACTAACTGTGAACATATGTAGGTATGACGAAGTAATGGAAATTGGAAGGTGAGATGATGATAACGGTAAATGAAAAAGTTATCAATGTTAAGTTGATTTGCCTGCGTAAGCGCACATCTAATAGTGGGATCACTATGACAAGTGAAAATATCAAGCATATGCGTATTATTTATGTGGAGATGATATAGGGAGCAATCTGTGACTTATTGAATAATTGCTAGTTATAGTTCCTATAGTTCAATGTCTAAGATGAGTTAGAGTAAGACGTGAAAGTGCTTATAGTGATCAATTGGGAATGAATTGAGATTGTTAATGATGTTACTATATATGATGAATTCGAGGAAAAAGAAGAAGGACACGATCATGGCATAATCCCCACGATCGAGGACAGGCGCAAATGGGGAAGTGTTGTTTAGAATCAATTGAGATCAAGGTATCCTTAGCATAAGCTACTAATTAGTGAATTGTCCTAAATACATCTCTAAATAAGATGTCATGATTTTGATGGTATATACCAAGGTATTAGAATAAATAATTTGCTTAATGCTTCACTGAGCCTTATTAAAAAGGATGTTCTAATCATATAAGTTATGACATATATTGATCTTATTGAGATATTATGAATAGTTAAAATTGATCTTTTTGAGGTACTAAGAATGGCTGATAAGCAATGATGAAAACTGTTGATTGATAAGGATTACATGAACAATATTGAAGATGGTAGCAAGAAATCTTCTTTTGAAGAAGAATTTCACCGAATTAGGTTAAGCATACTAGATAGTTTATTTTTAAGAATGATCAATGAAAGAACAAATCAGAAATGAATATGCAATGAATCAAAAGTGAATATTAGAGTCAGATAGATATGAGACTCAGCCGTGAGAAAAATGAATACATCATTGAGAGTGCATAGGTCGTATCCAATATAAAGTATCCAACTATGTTATTGGATACTTGAGTTGGAGATAATACTAATACTATTGCTAAAGGAACTGAGGTTCACATTATATTCCATGCAAATATGTACAGGAGATACAAATTAGATATGAGGAATGTGTTACCAACCTAGGAAGTAAAGATTGCAAATAAATTGAAGTATATGGAGAAACTAGTATGAATGAGCAGACATTAGAATAAGTCAATGACAAATAAGAGGAAATCAAATGAATAGAGAAAATGGTTCGAGAAAATAAGTTAATTTGGAAACCAAAAATAACATGTGATAATATTACCTCATTAAGGAATTAGATACTTAATGAATTACGAGAACAAATCATGGGCACAAGGAGTTTTGGGTTATATCTGTTGGAGTTAACAAATGCCCCGACAATATTATGGTATTAAAGATTAAGACGATCCAAGCAAAGTTGGATCAGTCAGTGGATATGATCATAGATGATATATTGAATGTATTCGAATGTTCAACAAGGGTAAATTTTAGCTTGATCAAATAAAGTGTGGGTTGTATAACATCTGAACATGGCATATTGGGAGACCCAAAGAAAGTAGAGGTGATGATAAAGTGAGAAACTACAAGGAATAGATACAAGATTCAGAGTTCTTTAGAGCTAGCTATATGTTGGACACGACCAAAAGTTGTTAAGAGATTTTTACTAATCCTAGCCCTTTTGACAAAAATGTTTGAGGAAAAACATGTAAGTCGTATGACTGGTAAATGCAAAGAGAATTTTGAGGAATTATAACATAGAAGTTAATTATATCATTTGGATTTGGAGATTTTGTAGTATACAATGATGTTTGTATAAGAGATTAGGATAAAATCCAATGCAACATAATAAAATGATTTCATGTGCGTGGAGACAAATAAATATTAAAGCCTTATGAGTTGATTATTTGATATATAAATTGAAACTTGCTACAATGGTGATTGCTTGAAAGTTTGGAGACATCATATATACAGAAACATTTCGTAATTTGTATAGATCGTTAAAGTTTGAGGTAATTATTGAGTTTGAAAGAATTGAAAACGAAACTGAGATAATGGATAGAGTTACTGGAAGATTTTGATGTACAAATGGGTATTTCCTGGTAAAACTAGTGTTATATCTGATATATTGAATAGAAAATTCAATAATGGTGTAGCATAAATTCAGATATTGAGGTTACAAAATCTAGTGCAATAAAGAGCATAGAATGTCGAGTTGAATGTGGGGGCAAAATGAAGTATTATTAGTTACATTGAAGTTTAAGATCAGTTTCATGTGAAAAGATTAGCAAAGCCCAAATTGGCGATCCATAATTTATAAATTTTATTGAGGAATTAAAAATGAATATGAAATTTGAGTCCAAATGGGAAAAATGTTACTATGTGATTGAAATAAGAAGGATGTGTACCCAATAAAAATGATTGAGCAAAGAGACTACTAGAGAAAGCAAGTAACAACCTAAGCTAGACATCCTAGTAGGACTACGCCAAAATAGTATTTAACTGCTAAGGATGTGGAAACATGTGACTGAATATTTGAATTACCAACATTCCTAACTGTTGGAAATACACTTAAAGCTTATATTTTGGAGTTCATAGGAACATGAGATCAATGTATAGTTCTAAGTGATATCTTTAGAATATTGTATGAGGCGTAAAATGACAAAAAGAGTCGTTGGCCCTTACATTGAAATGAAGAGGGCCTAAACATGGTTGAAGGCCAGAATTGATTCGAGATACTGTTGATGGGTAAAATGAATCTGTAATAGAAATTAAGTGGCTTATGAAAGATGAATGAATTTGATGGATCAACATCGAGGTTATGGAATATATGACATAGATATAAAAGAGTGGAGTGTATTAACACAGAAGAGATGTGAATTATCAAGGGAAAGAGGAATTGTTTCTGTGAGTACCACCTTGGTAAGGTGTGCTCAGATTAGGAAAAAGGATAAACTAAGCTCGAATTGTATTGGTCCACATGAAGTTATTGAAAGCATAGGACTAATAACTTATGAGTTGTATTATTAATAAAGATGTCTCAGAATTATAATGTATGATATGTGAATACGCTAAGAAATAATGATGTGATTTGACAAAGATGTATTGATAGCTTACGAAGTGAAAAATTGTGAGTAATCTAAAATATAATGAGGAAACAGTTAAGATAGAGTGATATTAGAAGAAACGAGTATAGGATTGATTGATTTCATTGACTATAGTCAATTGGAAGAAATTATTCGAGTGGTGAAGTTAAATAGGAAAAGAGAAGTAATTGAGGAAACAATTCCCCTACCTTCCTCATCAATCAGATAAGAATTTCGAGGACGAAATTTATTAAGGAAGGGAAAAATGTAACATCCCATTCCCATACTAAGGGTTAGAAACTTAAAATTTGGTACATGTGAGATCAAAGAGAGATTGAGAAAAATGCAATTCATGCTCATGCATAATATAGCATACACACACAAACGTGAATAGTGGTTTTTGCACATGAAAATATTTGTTTATGCACTCATCTGACATTTTTCAGGTATAATTGATCTATAAATGTGATTATATTGGCAATTGTGAATTATATGTGTTATCAATTGAGTTAGATTGTATAAGTAGTGAATTATAATTTTTGATAAAATTTGGGAATTTTTGGATTAGGAAAAATGTCAAGTGGCAGAATAATTGATAAATAGTAGTAAAAATAAGGGTCAAATGGCAATGGAAATTTTTATAAATGACTTTGGGATTTAATGTCTTATGCCATTGAAAATTGGGAGACAATTGGAGTAAAATTTGGAGACAAAATGGACTAGTCATTAAAGTGGACCAAATGGAACCATGGGGATGTCAGTTGCCACATCACTTGATGAAACACATTTTTATAAAGTGAAAGACCATATTTTAGTCTTTCACTTGCCAAAAACGACATCTCCCTTGTTCTCCATCTTCTTCATTTCTCAATCTTCTCCATTCTTCTTCTTCTTCACTCACGACACTCTCTTCTCCAAGCCACAAGTTAAACCTTGCTTTCTTCCATCACTAGCCATTCTATTTTCTTCATTTATTACTAAAGACCTAACCCTACCACCTTTGAATGGTGATGCACTTGTGAGAGAAGAAACCTAGGGTTAAGAGAGAGCTTGTAGAGTTTGAAGATCTTGAAGCTAAATAAGTAAGTATAAGCATCAGTCTTCTTGAATTGACGAATGAAACATGTTTTGAAGATAGTTAAGAGTTAAATGTTCATAAAATGAGGATGGGTTCATGATGAAACATAGATGAGAAATAGGGATAGATTCATGTATTTCTTTTGTGTTTTGATGGAAATAGATTAGGGAATGACATAATGTTGGATTAAGTGAGTGAATGGTGTTTAAAGTGTGCTGGAGAAATATTAACTGTGACTTTTTCCATTGATTATGCTTTTATATTTTGGCCATAACTTGATGTGTAGTTATCCAAATGAAATGATTCTTGATTTGGATTAAACTAGAGACATATTGATAGTGATACATTTTTCATGAAGAAATTAAATTCAAATTATATCTTTAAGAGTTTCTAATTTGGAATTGAAGTTGATTACTGGGTGTAGGAAAAAGTGCAGAAAAAACTGGATACATAATGGGTTTTGTTCTGTTTTCTTGATGAATTAATGTGAATCTATTTGGGCGTTTTTGTGATGATGTAAAATGATTAAAGCTAAAGAAAGGGATTAATGTGATCTCTTGAAATATGAAGGATCAAGTTGATAGTTACAAGTGAAATGAAAGTGGAAATAAAGTTAAATATGTGCAGAAAATCAATGATGAATGCATATATATATGTATGTTCTATTATTAGTGATTATGATCAATCATGGGCTATAATTTGGTTATGGATGATATTGAGTTGAAATGGAGTTAGAATAATGGATAAATGCTGAGTATTGAACTAGAAATGATAGACTAAGCATGAGAAATTGAATGTTGTAAGTAAAGAGTTAGAAATATGGAAAAC
>JAOTAX010159417.1:0-14406 GCA_025629825.1 Erythroxylum guanchezii
AGAAATGTCCTATTTGCCCTTCCATTTATGCCTTATGTCTTTTATGCTTAAGTGTCTTGCCAAAAGTACCCTTGAACATTCTAACATAACACTTTGTTCTAGAAACATGTTTCCCCATTGTCTGAAGTTTACCACAAATCAGAAATCATCTCATTTGGAGCTCTACTGATCAAGACATCATCAAAATACTGAAGTATGTTCAGTAAAATATCCAATTCATACTCTTCTAACCCAATACCCTTACTTGATTCATTCAATCCTTTTTAAATCAACATCAAAATTCATAACTTTCATGGAGAGGTAGAGAGAGATGTGTTAGGAATATATTGGTCTAAGACTCATTTCATTTGGAGGTCGAATAACAAGGTTATGGCCGAAAGAATCAAACAAGGTTTTGCCCTCAATCATATTGAACCTATCTTGGGACAATTAGCATAACTTTCTATAGAGAAATCAACTTAGGGTGTTCTTTGGATGGTTTGCAAGAGGACTTCAAAATATACAACTTTTGTGAAGACTTAGAAGATAAATTATATCATCTGAAGGGTCAAAAATGGACCAGGTGATAGGGTCAGACAAAACCAGATGAAGGGTCAGACAAATTGGGAAAACTGCCATAACTTTCCTTATAGATATCGGATTAAGGTGTTCTTCGGATGTTTTGAAAGAGAACTTCAAGATCTACAACTTTCATGAAAACCTTAAAGACATGTTTATCATCTAGAGGGACAAAATTGGACTAGACGAAGGGATCAGACGAATTGTTCACAGAAGGAGTTTTGATCGACTATAAAAGAAGCAAAAAGTCGACTATAGAAGAAGCAAAAGGTCAACTGTAGAAGAAGCAGAAGGTCAAACACAGAAGAATCAGATGGTCAAACATAGAAGAAGCAGAAAGCCAAACATAGAAGAAGCAGATGGTCATCCATAGAAAAAGCAGATGGTCAAATATAGAAGAAGCAGAAAGTCAATATAGAAGAAGCAGATGGTCAACCATAGAAGAAATAATGGTCAAACATAGAAGAAGTAGATGGGCAAACATAAAAGAAGCAGAAGGTCAACTATAGAAGATAGCATCTTCACCAGATGATATGATGTCATCACAAACAATACATCTTCATAGACAATATAAGTCATCGCAGATGATACGACTATACTCTTGAACATCTTCCTTTATAAGGATCATAACTTTTGACTCCAGTGTCAAAAAATTTCATACTATATACCGTTGGAAAGATAAAAGAAAGACCTACAACTTTGTAGAAGATAACTTTGTCTAAATCTATCTAGATCAATACAGAATTTCCCCTGAAGTCAAAACACGAACTTACATTCATCCACCAATGTATTGCACCCAATTCTCAACTTCATGACAAATTTTGAGATTCTTAAAGATAAAATTTGAATTTGATATCTTCATAAGAAATGTAGCCATTGTTTCTAATTTAACCCAAATTAAGAATCATCTCGTTTGGATAACTAAAGAAAAAGTTGTGGCTAAAAAACTGAAACATACTTAGTGAACATTTTCCAGATCAACCACCCATTTTGTTTCACAATCTTTCCTTAACACAACTCATACCAAGATCACCTTTTCTACTTCATTTACTCCTCATTCTCAACTCCATTTCAAATCAATATCATCCATAAAGAAATTATAGTCCATGATTAATCATGAACACTAATAACAGAACATACACATATATACATATCCTTCATCAACTTACTACACATATTCAACTTCATTTTTGCTTTCATTTTACTTCTAACTTTCACCTTAATTCTTCCCATTTCATAATCTCTTATCCACCATAACACCAAAGCAAAACATGAATCTATCCACAGTTTTCATTCACTACTTTACTATTCTCTATCATTTCTAATTCAAAAATTTTCATTATTAGTTCTAACTTCTAAGAAATATTTAGGGTCCAACAATTCTCCCCTTCTTAAAGAATTTTGTCCTCAAAATTCTTACCTAAGTGATCAACAAATGGAGGTAATGTTGTCTTATGATTTCCTCAGTCTCCCAAGTAACTTCTTCACTTGAATAATTTCTTCCTATTCAAACTCAACATTCGTACTCATTTTCAATTTCTTAATAAGATTCACACTTTCCAAACCCTCAATTTGAGCTTTATTCATGTGAAACCGATCTAAATTTTCAGTGTAGCTAATAACGATTCATTTTCCCCCTAATTGCAACGCCATTCTACACTCTTTATTACATTAGAATTAATAACCTCAATATCCAAATTTTTGATACACTGCTACGAAATTTTCTATTCAATGGATCTGATTATGACACTAGCTTTACTAGTATAGTACTCATTTTTACCATCATCTTTCAATAACTCTATTTATTGTCTTAGTCTCGTATTCCATTCTTCCAACTTAATGTTTACCTCAAATTAAATGATCTGTATATTTCAAAATGTTTATGTGCTTATAATGTCTCCAAACTTTCAAACGACCACTATTGCAGTAAGTTCCAAATTCATACATTAATTAATCATCTCACGAGGCTTAATTGTCTCCTTGCATATGAAATTACTTTATCATGAACAACATTGTACACTATAAAATATCCAAATCCAAACGATATAATTAAATTGGTGTTATAATTCCTCAAAATTCTCTTTACTTTCATTAATCATACGATTTACACGTTTTTCCTCAAGTATTCAAACTATTCTTCTAAATTTTTCGATTACATTTAATATATCATCAAATTTTGCTTAGATCACTTTAATCTTTAATACCGTAGTACTATCGGGACATTTGTTAACTCGAACAAATATTTCCAAAGCTCCATATGCCCATGATTAGTTCTCGTAATTCCTTCAATAACTAATTCCTCCATGAGGTAACACTATCTCACGTTATTTTCAATTTCTCAATTAACTTCATCTCTCGAATGATTTTCTCAATTCCTTCGATTTCCTCCGATTTCACATTGACTTATTCTTCTGTCTACTCATTCATACTAATTTTTCCACACATTTCAATTTATTTGCAATCTTAATGTCCTGTACATTCATCAAGTCAAATTTATATCTCCCGAACATATTAACACAGAATATAATGTGGACCTGTATACTCCTCATATTAGTAATTAATGTCTCCTCAAATTCAGGAATCTATTCACATAGTTGGATACTTTACATCGAACAAAATACATACATTCTCAGTAGCATACTCTATCTCTTACGCCTGAGTCTCCGTCAGGAATAGGACTCTAATATTTACTTTTGATTCATTAATAGTCATTCATCCCTCGAAATGGAACATTTAATTCATGTTATATGATTCGATAAAACATCTCTATCTTAAAAAGACTTCTTACCTCAATCATCAACACTGTATCCATAATCTTTATCAATTAACTATGTTCATCAATGCTATTTTTTTAGTCATTTTTAACACCTCAATACGATCAATTTCAACTATTCATGATATTTCAATAATTTCAAATTTTTTTCACACTACACATGATCAAAATATTCTTTATAATAAAGCTCAATGAAATAAGAGGCATATCCATTTACTCCTATACCATATCCAAATATAGATCTCGTATGTACTCAATCACATTATTCACCAATGTAACCACATTATCAGATGTGTGCTCCTAATAACTGGTCGTCATAACCTTGAGAACTTCTACATATATGACTATCACTTGCTTCATTTTCCATACGTACATTCTTAATCAATTTAAACGTATAGCCATCTTAAAATTCTGACATCAAATTCACTAACACAATCTCATACCAGATCATAACTCTTATCACACCAATTAAACAATCATTTTAAATTCCAAGGTTAACCTTTCCATTCCACTTTACTTGTACACCTTAGATTTTGTCATTTCCACCTATGTCTCTATTTCTTTCTCAGTCGATTCATGAAAACCCTTTTTACATCCATATCAATTCAAGTACATATCCACAACGAAATTTCGTTACCTTATTCGCTGACATACCCACAAATACTAAATTTATGTCTAACATATCATACTACGTCATATTTCTTATTTCTAAATATCCACAAACTTTCCTTGTCTTACACTTTAACAAAACACCATTCTTCTTATTGTTTCAAACAGTCCAAACTCTCAACAGAAGTTCATACATGCGACTCATGCAGTTGCAATTACTGGGATTCTATACTCATCAGTACCCTTCTCTAATGGTGAGGAATCAGGTACAACAGATCTTTGCAAAACTCCTCGTGTTCTTTTACGAGTTGGCATTTTACTCCTTCAATAAGCCATCATCTTTTAGCTTACTTTCATTTTAATCTTATTTCCTACATATATGCATGATATGCATGTCACTTAATGTAACACAGCAGTTCATAATACAACAATTAATCATATAGCCTTCCAATTCATAACATTATACATTCTAAGCCTAGGAAAAAGCCTAAGCTCTGATACCAAATAATGCTGGACTCTGCTTTCGGAGCCCAACATTCGGAGTCATCAAAAAGTGATCATATTATCCTATAGGGTTATTTTCATGAACTCTAATTAGGCATCATCCCACAAAGGTGGCGTGCCCATAATAGTCAAACATCAAAACAAACTCAACCATTTTACCAAAGAAGTCAATATGAACATACACAATCGAAACTAATTCAATTTATTATTTTATTACTAAAGCAAAAGAGTTGGAAAAACTTTATTTACATATCAAAAGCCACACCGTTGGCTTATTACAAAATACAAAATACACATGATACAATTGAATGCTTATGCTTAATATGATTCTAAATGTCAAAAATTTCTGAACTAACTTAATTACAAAAGTCTCTATTCTTGGAGTTTGCCAAACTTTGCAAGGACCAATGCTGATATGCTTTTTCTTCACCTGCGAAGTGGAAGGTAATGGGGTGAGCTGCAAAGCTCAGTGGCTTATACATTTATAGCTATTGGCAATGAGCCATACAATTCAGGCATACACACATATATATAAATGTAACAAGTATATACATATATCCCATTGAATCTAGCAATTCTATCATCTATAATTCGAGCTCAAATTTTCATAATTTTGAATGTCATTACATAGAACATATCGTGAAGATTCATCCATCAAAACATAACACTCAAATATGCCTCATACTTGACAATTCAATTATGCAATGCACAAACAATTGGCTCAAGGGTTCCATGGAAATAGAATGGAGAAACCGAAGTTTGCACCATGAACAGAATGAGTCCATTTTCGGAGCTCATATGTCACAAGCGGGCAGCTAGGAGAAGGCTCTTGTCAACGTGCACATGACGAACAGAATGGTTCCACTCTCTCACAAACAGAAGCACATAATCATGGTCAAAATCATTTCATCAAATGCTCAAATCATTTCATCATACTTTTCATGCTCTTTCCTTTCTTTTCATTTATACAAAATGTTGTGACATATTTCAAAGCATAAAATGATCAAAGTCACAACTCAATTATATCAAAATGTCATACATCTTTCAATGCCTGACATAAAACACATCATAATAATTCACAATTTAGCAATTCTAGCATATACACACACATAAGCAAAATGCCCATTTATACAATAACCATAAATATATTACTTACCTAATTTGCTTGCAAAAATCCAAGTCAAGGTTGTCTTTCCCTTTGCTCTTAGATAGGATTCTCTTGGTTCCCTTCATTCTTCACCAAATGAAGGGATCTTTGGCTCAAAGGGAAGCTCCTTTCTTCCTTTACCTTTTTCTCTTCTTAAACAGCTCCAAAATCTTTCTTGAAAACTATGAATAATTAAACCTTAGCTCAACCATCTTCTTTTCTCTCAAACCACCAAACTTTCTTGCTCTTTCTTTCTCATTTTCATTATCCTCTCCTTCTATCCCTCAATTCACTTTTTTCTTCTTCATTTAAAAGCAAGACAACACTTCCTCTTTCAATTAAGCCCTTAATGATTGAGAAATGTCTCATTTGCCCTTCCATTTATGCCTTATGTCTTTTATGCTTAAGTGTCTTGCCAAAAGTACCCTTGAACATTTTGACATAACACTTTCTTCTAGAAAAATGTTTCTCCCTTGTCTGAAGTTTACCACAAATCAGAAATCATCTCATTTGGAGCTCTACCGGTCAAGACATCATCAAAATACCGAATTATGTTCAATAAAATATCCAATTCATACTCTTCCAACCCAATACCCTTACTTGATTCATTCAATCCTTTTTAAATCAACATAAAAATCCATAACTTTCATGGAGAGGTAGAGAGAGATGTGTTAGGAATCTATTGGTCCAAGACTCACCTCATTTGGAGGTCGGATAACAAGGTTATGGCCGAAAGAATCAAACAAAGTTTTTCCCTCAATCATATTGAATCTATCTTGGTACAATTAGCATAACTTTCTATAGAGAAATTGGATTAGGGTGTTATTTGGATGGTTTGCAAGAGGACTTCAAAATCTATAACTTTCATAAGGACCTAGAAGACAAATTCTATCATCTGAAGGGTCAAAAATGAACTAGACGATAGGGTCAAGTAAAACTAGATGAAGGGTCAGACGAATTGGGAACATTGCCATAACTTTCCCTATAGATATCAGATTAAGGTTCTCTTTAGATGTTTTGAAAGAGGACTTCAAGATCTACAACTTTTATGAAGACCTCGTAGACAGATTCTATCATCTAGAGGGACAAAATTGGACCACACGAATTGTGCACAGAAGAAGTTTTGGTCAACTATAGAAGAAGTAGAAAGTCAACTATAGAAGAAACAGAAAGTCGACTATAGAAGAAGTAAAAGGTCAACTATAGAAGAAGCAAAAAGTCGACTATAGAAGAAGCAGAAGGTCAACTATAGAAGAAGCAGAAAGTCAACTATAGAAGAAACAGAAGTCAACTATAAAAGAAGCAGAAGGTCAAACATAGAAGAAGCAGATGGTCAAACATAGAAGAAACAGAAAGTCAAACATAGAAGAAGCAGATGGTCAACCATAGAAGAAGCAGATGGTCAAACATAGAAGAAGCAGATGGCCAAACATAAAAGAAGCAAATGGTAAACCATAGAAGAAGCAGATGGTCAAACATAGAAGAAGCAGAAGCTCAACCATAGAAGATAGCATCTTCGCCAGACGATATGACATCATCATAGACGATATGATGTCATCACAGACGATATGACGTCATTACAGATGATATGACTATACTCTTGAATATCTTCCCTTATAAGGATCATAACTTCTGACTCCAATGTCGAAAAATTTCATACTATATACTGTTGGAAAGATAAAAGAAATACCTACAACTTTGTAGAAGATAACTTTGTCTAAATCTATCTAGATCAATCCAAAATTTCCCCTGAATTCAAAACACAAACTTACATTCATCCACCAATGTACTGCACCCAGTTCTCAACTTCATGACAAATTCTGAGATTCTTAAAGATAGAATTTGAATTTGATGTCTTCATAAGAAATATAGCCATGTGTTTCTAGTTTAATCCAAATTAAGAACCATCTCGTTTGGATAACTAAAGAAAAAGTTGTGGCTAAAAAATCAAGCATACTCAGTGAACATTTTCCATATCAACCACCCATTTTGTTTCACAATCTTTCCTTAACACAACTCATACTAAGATCACCTTTTCTACTTCATTTACTCCTCATTCTCAACTCCATTTCAAATCAATATCATCCATAAAGAAATTATAGTCCATGATTAATCATGAACACTAATAACAGAACATATACATATATACATATCCTTCATCAACTTACTACACATATTCAACTTCATTTTTGCTTTCATTTTACTTCTAACTTTCACTTTAATTCTTCCCATTTCATAATCTCTTATCCACCAAAACACCAAAGCAAAACATGAATCTATCCACATTTTTCATTCACTACTTTACTCTTGTCTATCATTTCTAATTCAAAAATTTTCATTTATTAGTTCTAACTTCTAAGAAACGTTCGGGGTCCAACACCTCCACATCCTGTACAGCTGGATTTAGTAGTCAGTCTGCATCTAATGAGAGAGTCGTTTAGTTTGAGAGCACAGTGGAGATACTGGCAACTCAATTACGAGAATTGATGGAGTACATAGCCTAGCTTTATAATGAGATAAATGAGTTAAAGGAGATGGGCAACACCTTATCACAACAGTCTGATCATTCACTTTCACCAATTGTATAGCTTAGATTTATAATTTTTCGGTATTTAAGTGAATGTATTTGATATTTTGCTACTCTTAAGTTTTTTTTTATGAATTATTAAGATACTTATCATTGTACATTATAATTTTTATATTATATTACCAATTAGTATAATTTTTACATTATATTATCAATCAAGATTATATTATTTAGAGAAATTAAATGTAGAAAAAACAATAGATTATCAACAAAAAATTCAAGTGGGAAGTGATTCCATTGGTAAAATTAGTGAGTGATATTGTAATTCTGTCGGTAAATTTAGCAACGGATATTGTAATTTTGTTGGCAAATTTAGTGATGGATTGTAAATCCGTCAGGAAATTTACCGATAAAAATTTTAATTTCGTCAGTAATTATAGCGATGAAAATTGTAATTCTGTAGGTAAATTTACCTATGAAAATTATGATTCCGTCGAAAAATTTAACAACAGATTTACAATATCCGTCACTAAATTTTACGTACTGTTATTTCTCCTACGACCCTTTCCATCAGTAATTTCCATCACCAAATTTGTTTGCCGACCGAAATCAGTATTTTTCGTCACTAAAACTAATTTTTCTTGTAGTGATTTATTGAGTTTGTTTGTTATTGGTCGTGTTTTCATATTCAATTTGTTTTGTTAGTAATGGGTCTAATATAAAATAACTTTCTCTTACTCAATTATGATGTAAGGTTACAAAAAGCCAAATCAGTTGTCACTAAAAAAAAAGTACATTATCTTTCTACTACATGCAGACTTTGAACATTTAGTACCAAAAGTATCAATGATTGTTTCTTAGAATAATGATTTTGCTCAACTTTCCTTTCCAAACTTGAAGGTCATTATGACCATTGGAGTTTACTTATTGAGAGTTTTCTATTATCCAAAGAATATTGGGGTATTATCAAGCACAACATTGCACAACCTACAGAAGGTGTCACTCTCATGTAAACTGAAGCCAAGAGTTTTGAAGATTGCAAATTGAAGCTAAAAATTATCTATTCCAAGCTATTGATTATACTATTCTTGAGCCATTCTTAAAAAAAACATAAGAAAAAAATTATTTAGAACTTGTTAAAGAAGATATATAAAGGTTCGACTCGAATAAAGTGTTAACAACTCCAAGGTCTTCACAAAGACTTTGAAGTTCTGTATATGACTGCAGGAGAACTAGTTAATGATTATTCTGTTAAAAACCCTTAACATTACTAATAAGATTCACCTAGAGGGAGAACCATTGGTAGGTGTTACAATTGTTGAGAAGATCATATGCTCAATGAACCCCAAGTTTAACTATATTTTTATGCATTATTGAGGAATCCAATAACATTAATGAGTTCTCCATTGAAGAACTTTAGATTTCCCTACTCCTACATAAACAACACTTGTATACTCTTATATTAATGAACAAGCTTTACAAGTTACCACTACTGGTAGTCCAACTGCCAAGAGGGGATGTGGTCGCGGTGGTTTTCATGGTAGATTTTGTGGTAGGAGATATTGTGGATTTGGTAATAGAGGAGAATATGACAAATCACAAATTGAATGGTGCCATTATCACTAATAAGACCATTATCAATATGAATGTATAATCAAAGAGAGGGTCACCAATTGCTAGCACTATAGAGAAGGATGATTTGCTGTTAATGGCTATTATCGATTCACGAGAGATAGAGAGACAAATAGTAGTAAAAACTTGGTACTTTAACTCAAGATACAACAAAAATATAAGTGGTAACAAGTACTTCTTTTCTGATTTGGATAATACTTTTCATTAATATGTCAAACTCAAAGACAACACTAACTAATGTGTTATGAGTAAAGGAACTGTCAAGTTAAAAATGAATGGTATCACACTTGTTATTCTAAAAGTCTTCTCTATGTCAGATTTAAAAAATAATCTCATCAGTCTTGGAAAGTTACAAGCTACAGGGTTTGAAGTTCATATTCAAAATGGATTTGTTAAATTCAACATCCAAAAAAGGGATTCGTAGTTGAGGTATCAATGACAACTAATCACATGTTTCCATTACATGTACTTATGCAATATGAAATTGATCAAAATTTTTCCCTTAATAACAACCCTATGTCTTACTTTTCTTGGTCATGGCATTATCATTATAGGAATCCAATATTGGCAAGCAAGCTATAATTATAGTATAATATTATTGTTATATTGGTAAAATTCATCATCTCTAATTACATTAAGATTAAATAAAATAGGTTTGGTCTTTATGCTTGAAGATCTGTAAAATAAGGTTGTAGGGTTTTTTAGATATAGACAATCCGATAATAAAATTAGTGCAAGCTTAAAAAGATCGTTTACTCTAAGATCTTCGTAAAGACTTTAAGTTCTACATATAACTGTAGGAGAACCAGTCAATGATTATTTTGCTAGAACCCTAACCACTACTAATAAGATACGCCTATAGGGAGATCAACTGGCATATGTTACAATTGTTGGGAAGCTTATATGCTTGATGAACCCCAAGTTTAACTATATTATATGCGATATTGAGGAATCCAACAACATTGATGAGTTCTCCATTGATGAACTTTAGAGTGCCTTACTCCTATATGAACATAACATGTCTACTCTTATTACTATTATTATCATTTTGAATGAAAGGGAAAGAACAAACGAGATAAATTACATGACTAATCTAGGGAAACAAAGCCCAGACATATCCTCTAAAAGGATAGAGAGGCATCCTATAGGTGCAGTAGCAACAGTAGTAACCCCTAATTCAAAATATACAGCAAAGTTGGTGAGCCAGTCGGTACACCAGTTTCCCTCCCTGAAAGTATGACGAGGTAAAACTACCCAATTCTGAGCCAACAACTCTTTGATACCCATGACTAGAGGATTGTGAGACATTGCCCGTTGAGTTGAGGAGGACAGGATATTAATCACCACTAGAGAAAATCCACTTCCAATTCAACTCGATGATACCTAAGATCCCAAGCAATCATGAGACCGAAAAAAGCTCCCCAAAGTTTAGCAAATACAGAGGAACACCAGCCAATATTCTGCACAAAACCTCCAAGCCAAGCACCTAAACTATCATGAATAAGACCATCTGCTGTGGCCGAAGAGGACGAGCTTTTGCACTCCCCATCTGTGTTCAACCGCACCCAATCATAATTACACCAACCAATAAGTTGCTCACACTAAGGTCTTATGCCAAGATTTGCTCTACCTTGCTAGACTGAAGCCTTGTAAATTTAGTGAACAAAATCCAGGACGTAATAAGCAGGAGAACTCGACTAAGAGAAATGCTCATCAAAGAGGGTCATATTTCTCCAAGACCTAAGGAACCAACAAGCAGCACCAAAAATAAGTTACCAATCAAAGTCAAAAATAACCCCAGTGATTTTGAAGATTCATAGCTAGCCAACCATGAGTGTTTAAATTGAAAAAATCAAAAGAGACTACTTGCAGAGGGAATGCAATCCACAAACTACGAGCTTTAGTGCAATCACGCACAACATGTAACGAGGATTCTTCCAATCTACAATACTAGCACGCAACATCAGTAGCTAAATGTTTGAAAACTCGTTGTTGATTAAAAAGTAATCAATCTTGCGCGAGGAGCCAAAGGAATGAGCGAATACATTAAGGGTCATTCCAATATCATACAACCTTCCAAAATCCACTAGTAGAACCATCCAAGTGATCCATAATCAGAGAATAATCTGATGTAGTAGTGAACCGACCCGTGCCCGATATTCCCCAGATCAACTTATCAGGCCCTAAGTAAGGCTTGGGAGGAAAAATGCCTACAATGTACATGTAAATAGAAGAAAGGAGCAGAGATTGGAAGTCATCCCAATTCCAATTACCATTATCATCCACAAAATGTTGAACTCAAAGATCAATAGCTGATTGGGGAATAGGAGTAGTTGCATGGGAAATAAGAGGTCCCAAATCTTCTACCCAAGGGTCCAGCCAAAGCCGAACCTTAGAACCATCACAGATCAACCACTTCATGCCTTGAAGCACTTGGTGCCAAATAGCTTTGATACCCCTCCAAACCATGGAACTGCCAGTAGCATCAAGGGACATTGGAATGTTGATGACATCAAAATTATATTTGGCAGAAAGAATTTACACCCATAATGCTTTAGGCTTAGAAATCAAAGACCACCCTAGCTTTGTACTTAAGGCATCATTGTTTTCTCTAATTTTCCGAATGCCAAGACCACCCATCTTTTTAGGTTTGCAAACTATATCCTAATGAACCAGATTAAACTTCCTTTTGCCATTATAAGAGCGCCACAAAAAATTTCGTATTAATTTCTCCAAAGCATCGCAAAGACTTCGAGGAAGACAGACCGTCTGCATTGTATAAATAGGAAGAGCAGATATGACTGATTGAGTCAACGTAATTCTTCCTGCAAACGACAAAAGATTTGCAGTCCATCCTGAAAGGCGTTGTTGAACCTTGTCAAGAACATGTTGGTACGTTCTTTTACTAACTCGCTCATACAACAGAGGCACTCCAAGATAGCATCCTAAGTCATTTGTCAGCTTAAAACTCAATTCCCTGCTCAAATAGCGCGCTAAAGAGTGATGGACATTCTTGGAATAAAAACAACGAGATTTATCCTGACTAACTTGTTGTCCTGAGGCTGCAAAAAACATATTCAAAGTGTCCCGAATTAAATAAACTTGTTCGATTGAAATTTCTAAGAAAAGAATGAGATCATCAGTAAAAAAACAAGTGAGATAGAGAAGGACCTCTTCTACTTAATTTAATTGGCTTCCATCTTCCTTGAGACACTGAGTGATTTATTAAGTGACCAAGTCGTTCTATACATAGCATAAAAAGATAAGGAGATAGCGGGTCTCCCTGTCGAATACCTCTTGAGGGAGTAAAAACGTCACTGAGTTCACCATTCCAATTCAATTGCATAGACACCGAAGAAACACACTTCACAATAAGGCTTATTAATGATTTAGGAAGCCCAATATCAATAAGTGTATCTTTTATAAAATCCCAACTAATCCTATCGTAAGCTTTTTTAAGATAAACTTTAACTGCGATTATCTCTTTGTTACCAGATTTTCTTTTCATAATATGGATGGCCTCTTAAGCAATAATAATATTATCAACAATCAATCTCCTTGGCATTGATTCGGAGCTACAAGATCATCTAAATAAGGCTTAAGAGGTTAACGACAATCTTAGTAATGAAGAAGCTTTATAAGTTACCACTACTAGTAGCCCATCTGCCAAGAGGGATTGATAAGGTTCTTTTCGTAAAAGTGATTTTTGCATTTTAGGGATAGATTGTTGAGTTTAGAAGAAGAAAACACGGAGAAGTCCAAGAAGAGATAGCAGAGAATTAGAGTGAGAAAATATCTGTTATTCGTTAACCGTCCCACGCTCCTCCAACGACTATAATATTGGCTAGTATAATCGTTAGAGTTGCACCACTTACAATAAAACTCTTGGTTTTACAACACGACTTCGTTTCTTTAACTCTACATTCACTACGTCGTATTTATTTACATCCTTCTATTATTTCTATCATAATTTGCTACAGCTACGTTCTGCATCAGTAATATCCCACCTTCTTCCCCTGCTGGCTTCTTCCCTTGCTGCTGTTCGTATCAGTCACATCATTATCTTCCTTCGTCAATTTCTACTCCCATCAGTTCCCTCCCCCTCAAAATCCTTACCCACAAGGTTCACGTTCAGAAACCGTTGTTGGAGGTCACACAAAAACTCCCAAGAAACATCATTATCCTTCGAAGAAAACCATTGCACCAAGATTTGAACAGTGGGGCGATGATGACGATTAACTAAGTGCCTATCTAACACTACGACTGGAAAACGCAACATGGACTTAAAGGATGGCGGTAAGATGGAAGAGACCACATCAGACTCCGAAACCCGACGTTTCAACTGGGAAACGTGAGAGGTAGCATAAATGTGACTATCCTCGGGTAGGTCCAATGGAGTTCAGACAGTCTGTTTAAGTTAACTCTATTTTATTCTGTCGAACTAAAAACGACGTCATGCTTGCAAAAAAGTTTTAAACCAAACCACGCGTGACTCTGATACTTCCCATTTTTCAAAACCAAAAGCCAAGCCGCCGTATCACTTCTCCTTTTCCAAAACCAAAAACCAAGCCGCCTGTTAGCTTGGACCAATGTTATGAATATCGTACCGGTCTCGGTACCGGATTGGGCTCTGGAACGGAACTGTACCGGTATCGG
>JAOTAX010159473.1:0-14404 GCA_025629825.1 Erythroxylum guanchezii
ACCCATATACTATTTCTCATTTCTATTTATCCACAACTTTCATTTCTCATATCATGTAATAGTATCATTTTTCTCACAATTGTTGGACCCTGCTTTCGAAGCCCAACTCTTGAACCATAAAACGTGAGCATATTCCAAGAAATCACCTTAACCATTATTAGTTCATCTTCTTGCTCTGATACCATAAGTGTTGGATGCCCCGCCCTCGCGATACACGTGCTCGACGTCCTAAGTGACATCTGAACACGCATCCCACAAAGCGGCGAGCCCCCACCAGTCAGTCATCATAATCAAACCCATTTCTCCTATTTCATAACAGTTTTTAGGAAACTTCAAATCAGAATTTCAATTTGACTTCTTCATAACATTTGTTCCCCATTGTCATAAGTTTCTAATGACACCAAAATCATTCACTTTGATTCAGAAATCTAAAAGTTATACATCAACATTTTCTGACTATTATTACACTGAATTGTACAATATACTCAAATTCCATCAAAAAATTGAAAGTCTTAAAGATTGAATTAAAATTCCATTTCTTAGGATAATTTGTAGCTCTATGTCTCTAATTTATTTAGAAATAAGAATCATCTCATTTAGAGCTCTACAGATCAAGATATCATCAAAATATTGAAGCATGTTCAATAAAATATCCAATTCAAACTCTTTCAATTGATACCCTTAATTTGATTCAGTAAATATTTTTCCAATCAATTAAGAATGCTACAACTTTTTTTGGGGAGATAGGAAAATGTCTTAAGAATCCATTGGTTCAAAAATCAGGTCATTTGGAGGTCGGACGACAAAGTTATGGTCAAAAGAGTGGAATATGTTCATTTTGGGGGGGGGGGGAGGACTTGCGGTTCGTGATCGTGCATTTGCACGCATAACTTTTCCTAGAGATATCGGATTAAGGTTATTCCATTTCAAAGAAGACTTCCAGATCTACAACTTCCATGAAGGCCTCGAAAACAATTTTTGCCTCTATAAGGGTCAAAATTTCAAAATAATGAAGCTGTCTCGAATGTCCATCCTATACAACATTACAAACTTCAAATGAACATAACTCTTAGCTCTGATATCTAAAAATTTCATACTTTATATCGTTGGAAAACTAGAAAGATAAGCTACAACTTTCATAAAGATAACTTTGGCTAATTCTACATAGATCGATACATTTTATCCTTTGAGTTCAAAACACAATTTCTACATCTATGAAAGCTTGCAAAATGCAATATCTTTTCATATCAATTTAACTACTAAGTACTTTTCGTTAAACTCTCAAGTCTCAACTCATTTAATTCATCACCTACATCCAATTCTTATCATCCACAAAATCCTATCTTTCATTTCCATAGCCTCTCACTTATAAGTAACAATCATTCCCATTCAAAATTTATCATCTCAAATTGATAACTTCCTCAAGTGTACCTAATTTCAACTTAATCTCATCCTTAATTAATTCATATTTCAACTCCACCTTATCCATACTCAAATTCACATTTCAACTTAACAATCATCCATACACAAATTCATATTTCATTAGCATCATAGAATAAGAGTTTTACAAAGCTTTAATGACAATCCAAGCCACATTACATCAATATCTCAAAATCCCAAAATACAAAAAGATATATGAATAGTAATTTGCTCAAAATGCAACTAAAGCCTTATGTTTTACAAAAATAACTTAAAATCCAAAATATGCAGATTTGGAGTAAAGGCCTTATGCTCTTGATCACTAGATCTCCTCGCTTTTCACCTGAAGATGGGACGGAAAGGGGGGTGAGCTTGACAAGCTCGTGAGTAACAAGTTTATAATGGAGAAACAAGAAAAAACCATTGAAATATTTATTTCTGTTGTAAAATGCACATCGAACTTCATGTAACACATATTTTCCAAATTCACAACTTATCAAGCAATTCATAAGTATCATGAATCATGAATTCATCAAGCCTGTCACAATTCAAAAACACATAAGCACATCAAAATGGTTTGGGCAGATCCATAAACCTGACGAACTACGTAATTCCACATAATGGTCTTGTATAGTCGTAAACTTAAGGGAGTCCATGAAGAAGCTCAATGCCACTAACGGGCAGGCAGGAGAAGCCTTTAACTTGGTCAACATGCACGTGACATTCTTGAATGGACTACACCAAACCCACATAACATGTAATTCACATCTTGTAAACTTGTTGTCCAAAAATGGCACATTTCCGAAACTTGGTTTCATAAACATAGTATCTTTTTAAAGTCATTTCCATATCACAATTCATCGTCAAAATTCATACTCCAAAACATGTACCAATTTTGCAAATCTTTCAAAAGCAATAAAAGCTACATTTATGAAGTAATTGAAATCATTTTATTTTCTTGATTTGGAAAATCATTAATGGCTCATTACTCAATTATAAACACGAAACCCATCTTGATTTCCTTGCTTAACATTGTTCAAATTGCCTTTACTCCCCTTGCTCATCTTGCCTCTCTTGATTTCCCTTATCAAAGACAAAATTCCCATTCAATAGGAATTCAAATTAGAGATCCCATAAGAAATATTCACTAAAATTGATCATAGAAAGCTTAAACCCATTTATTTTCTAAGCTCCATGCACTAAAATCCTTCCAAAATTTCAAATGATTCAAAAGGGGCTTACCTTGATTCTTTACCAAATAAGGAGTTTCTTGGCTCTAATGGAAGCTCTTATCTTCCTCTTCCTTTTTCCCTTCTTGAACAACCTCAAAATCTCTCTTGAAGGCTTAGAAAAATTAAACCCTAGCTCATTTCCTTCTTTTCTCTCCTTTCTCCTCTTTTTCGTGCTTCTCTCTTCTCTCTTTTATCAATCACATTTTTTGGCTTCTTCAAAATGCAAGACACCCTTCTTCTTCCCTTTTATACCCTTAATGAGCCTAAAATGTCCACTTTACCCCTTCATTTAAAGCCTTATGTCTTTTAAGCTTAAGTGACTTGCCAATTTTTCCCTTGATACCATCTTACTACCTTAATTCAATTAACGCATGTCATATAATCTTACTCACATTAAAATTCTAATTAACTCCATAAAATAAAATAGTTAATCTATCAAGACCTCAAAATTTATTTAAATCATGCCTTAATAAATACAAAAATTTCGGGAGCCAACATTTCTTCCCCTCTTAAAAGAATTTCGTTCTCGAAATTCTTACCAGACTGATCTCCTCATATTAACAATAATGCCACCTCAAATTCAAGATTCCAATCACATAGTTAGATACTTTACATCAAACATAATGCATACACTCTTAGTAGCATATTCCACGTTTTGTGCTTATGTCTCTGTCAGGAGTAAGACTCCAATACTCACTTTTGAATCATTACATATTCATTTCTGATTTGTTCTTTCATTGATCATTCTTAATATAAACTATCTGATCTGCTTAATCTAATTCAATGAAATTCTTCTTCTTCGAAAGAAGATTTCTTGCTACTATCATCTATACTATTCATACAATCTTTACCAATCAACTGTTATCATCATCGCATTATCAGCCATTCTTAATACCTCAAGAAGATCAATTTCAACTATTCATAATATCTCATTAAATTTTAGACCTGTCCTCGATTTTGGGGATTATGTCATGATCATGTTCTTCTTTTTCCTCGAATTCATCATATATAGTAACATCATTAACAATCTCTATTCATTCCCAATTGATCACTATAAGCACTTTCCCGTCTTACTATAATTCATCTTAGACTTTGAACTATAGGAATTATGACCAGCAATTGTTAAATAAGTCATAGATTGCTTCCTATATCACCTCCACGCATATAATACACATATGCTTGATATTTTCACTTGTCATGGTGATCCTATTATCTGATGTGCACTCATAATAACAATTTAAGTTAACCTTTTGAACTTCTATATATGTCGCTATCATTCATCTCATCTTCCAAATATCCTTCATTACATCTTACATACGTATATTCGCAATCAATTCAAAATTATAGATGTATAATCATCATGAAATTCTAGTCTCAATTCCACTAACACATTCTTATAATGGATCATAACTCTTATCATATCAATTAGACATCCATTTCAATTCTAAGTTCATCCTCATCAGATTGTAATAATTTTTTTTGGTTCAACTTTGCTTATACACTTTAAATTTTGTCATTTCTACCACATCTCTATTTTCCTCAAATAATCTATGACAATACATTCACATCTATATCACATTGGGGGATATATCACCACAGTGCAATATTGATGTCATATTTAATAATGCATCCCTCAATACAAATACGTTGAATCATTATCGTCATATTTAGCCATATACTATTTCTTATTTCTATTTATCCATAACTTTCATTTTCTCATATCATGAAAGAGTATCATTTTTCTCACTAACTCTATCAACTCAAACTCTTAACAAGTACTCATACGTGTGATGTATACATATGCAACTTAGACTAAGGATTAGTTGCTACTGTCTGCTATGACATGTTCATAAAGCATGGACCTTGACACATAATTCAAAAATGCCATGTAAAATCCTAATTTTGGAGCTATGATAACACAACTGTTGGACCTCGCTTCCCGAGCCTAACTCTTGAACCATAAAACATGAGCGTATTATAAGAAATCACCTTAACTATTATCGGTTCATCTTCTTGCTCTCATACCATAAATGTTGGACACCCTGCCCTCACGAGACACGTGCCTGATGTCCTAAGTGACATTCGAATGTGCATCCCACAAGGCGGCGCGCCCCCACCAGTCAGTCATCATAATCAAACCCGTTTCTTCTATTTCAGAACAATTTTTGGGAAACTTCAAATCAGAGTTTCAATTTGACTTCTTCAGAAAATTTGTTCCCCATTTTCATAAGTTTCTAATGACACCAAAATCATTCACTTTGGTTCAGAAATCTGAAAGATATACATAAAAACTTTTCAGACTATTATTACACTAAACAGTACAATATATTCAACTTCCATCCGGAAATTGAAAGTCTTAAAGACCAAATTAAAATTCAATTTCTTTGGATAATTTGTAGCTCTATGTCTCTATTTTATTTAGAAATAAGATTCATCTCATTTAGAACTCTACAAATCAAGATATCATCAAAATACTGAAGCATGTTCAGTAAAATATCCAATTCATACTCTTTCAATTGATACCCTTAATTTGATTCAATCAATCTTTTTCAATCAATTCAGAATGTTACAAATTTATTTTGGAGAGATAGGAAAATGTCTTACAAATCCAATGGTTTAAAAATTAGGTCATTTGGAGGTCGGACGACAAAGTTTGGTCAAAAGAGTGGAATAAGTTCAAGTTTGGGGGGGGGGGGGGGGCGTGTGGGTCGCGATAATTCAATAAGCGATCGCGAAAGTTTTCGCCATCGCGCATTTGCACACATAACTTTTCCTAGATATATCAGATTAAGGTTATTCTTGGACTGTTTCAAAGAATACTTCTAGATATACAACTTCCATGAAGATCTCGAAAATAATTTTTGCCTCTATAAGGGTCAAATATTCAAAATAATGAAGTTGTCCGGAATGTCCATCCTATACAGCATTACAAACTTTAGATGACCATAACTCTCAGCTCTGATATCTAAAAATTTCATACTTTAGATCGTTGGAAAGCTAGAAAGATAAGCTATAACTTTCATAAAGGCAACTTTGGCTAATTCTACCTAGATCGACACAGTTTTTCCTTTAAGTTCAGAACACAATTTTTACACTATGAAAGCTTGCAAAATGAAATATCTTTTCATATAAATTCAACTGCTAAGTACTTTTCATTAAACTCTCAAGTCTCAACTCATTTGATTCATCACCTACATCCAATTAATACACAAAATCCTATCTTTCATTTCCATAACCTCTCACTTATAAGTAACAACCATTCACATTCAAAATTTATTATCTCAAATTGATAACTTCCTCAAGTGTACCTAATTCCAACTTAACCTCATCCTTAATTAATTCATATTTCAACTCCACCTTATCCATACACAAATTCACATTTCAACTTAACAATCACCCATACACAAATTTATATTTCATTAGCATCATAGAATAAGAGTTTTACAAAGGTTTAATGACAATCTAAGCTACATTACATCAATATCTCAAAATCCCAAAATACAAAAAGATACATGAATAGTAATTTGCTCAAAACGCAACTAAAGCCTTGTGTTTTACAAAAATAATTTAAAATCCAAAATATGCAGATTTGGAGTAAAGCCCTTATGCTCATAATCACTTGATCTCCTAGCTCATCACCTGAAGATGGGACGGAAAGGGGGGTGAGCTTGACAAGCTCGTGGGTAACAAGTTTATAACGGAGAAACAAGCAAAAATCGTTAAAATATTTATTTCCATTGGAAAATGTACATTAAACTTCAATCAAGCAATTCATAAGTATCATGAATCATGAATTCATCAAACTTGTCACAATTCATAAACACATAAGCACATCAAAATGGTTTGGGCAGATCCATAAACTTGACAAACTATATAATTCCAAACTTGAGGGAGTCTATGAAGGAGCTCCGTGCCACTAGCGAGCAGGCGGGAGAAGCCTTTAACGTGGTCAACATGCACGTGACATTCTTGAATGGACTACACCAAACCCACATAACATGTAATTCACGTCTTATAAACTTGTTGCCTAAAAATGGCACACTTCCGAAAATTGCTTTCATAAAGATAGTATGTTTTTAAAATCATTTCCATATCACAATTCATCATCAAAATTCATACGCCAAAACATGTAGCAATTTCGCAAATCATTTAAAAGCAATAAAAGCAACATTTATGAAGTAATTGAAATTATTTTATTTTCTTGATTTGGAAAATCATTAATGGCTCATTATTCAATTATAAACATGAAACCCACCTTGATTTCCTTGCTTAACTTTGCTCAAATTGCCTCTACTCCCCTTGCTCCTCTTGCCTCTCTTGATTTCCTTTATTAAAGAAAAAATTTCCATTCAATAGGAATTCAAATTGGAGAACTCATAAGACATATTGTTGGACCCCAAACTTTTCTTGGAAGTTAGAACTATTATATGTGAAATGTTGGAAATTAAAAGTTAGAAAATTTAGTTGAAACATGTTCACTGAGTATGCTTCGATGTTTTGGCCATAACTTTTTCTCTAGTTATCGAAATGAGATGATTCTTGATTTGGAATAAACTAGAGAGATAGGGCTAAAAATCATATGATGAAATTGAGTTCTAATTCAGACTCTAAGAGTTCCAATTTTTGGATAGAAGTTGAGCACAGAATATTGTTTCAATGTAAGAATAGTTCGGAAATGTTTGGGATATAATTTTCAAATTTTCGATCCAAATTGAATGATTTTGGTGTCATTAGAAAATTAAGACAATGAGGAATATTTTTCTAGAAGGAAGTATTAGCAAATTCCTTCAATTGTTCCATGATAATTAGTTAAGAAATTAGAAGTATAAGATGTGAGTTTAAAAGACCAAAGGAGGGTAAAATGGGTAGGACAAGCTTAATGAGGGGTAAATTGGGAGAAAGACTAAATAAATGGTTTGAAATAATAAGAAGAAGAGAGTTGTCATGAAAAACAAGAGGGAAGAGAGAAAAAAACGTAAAGAGAGAAGAGAAGAAGGGGAAAATCGTGGAAGAAGAGAGAAAAGGAAGAAAGAAGAAGAAAAGAAGGAGAAATCAAGCTTGACAAGGTAAGTTTATCTTCTTCTTCTTGCTTTATTAGAGAAATAGGTTGTGTTGAGGATGAAGAGATTAGAGAGAGATTGGGTGTTGTGTCAAAAGAAGGAGATTTGAGAGAACCCATTTGATTTTTGGTTTTCTAAGCTAGATTTTGGTTTTTCTAACCTAGGTGGACTATGGGTAGGTTAGGTTTGAGATTGATTTTATTGATTTCATTGGTTATGATTTTTGAAGTATTAGGGTTTTATTGAATTGGAATTGAAAAGGAAAAATTAGTTGTTTTATGAAATCAAGAAGACCCTATTAAAGAGTAAGAGGAAGGGCACTATTGAATTTGGATTTTCAAGAGTCATAAGGTGGGTAATATCTTTATGGTTGTTGTGTGATGGGCAAATGCCCTATTTGTATGTTTATGCTTAGATTTCGCGAATTTGAATTGATGTGATTTATGAAAAATGTATGATGATTCATTATCGTGTCATGCCATGAAAGGTGAATGGCTTTTTGTATGATGAATTATGACCATGTTATACATTAAAAAAAAGGTTATTACATTTTGAATTGAATTATGAGCATGATTATGCTATGCCTTGTATTATAGCATTTTGATTTAATGGAAAGAAGAAAAATCATGAGAATATGAACATATGATTGAATGATTAATTTGAGCATGAAAAATTGATTGTGTTTGGACGAGAGAGGAACCGTTTCGTAGTCACGTGCAAGTTGACGTAAAGCCTTCTCCCGGCTACCCGCTTGTGGCCCACGAGATCCGAAAAGTGAACTCGTTTCGTTCACAGAGCTAACTTCGGTTTCTCTATTTTGTTTCACGGAACCCTCGAGTCATTTATGTGTGCATTTGCATTTTGAATGTTAAATTATGATGCAAATTATGTGTTATGCTTGGATGACAAAATGAAATCAAATATGTTTAATGTGATGATGGACTGATCTATGTGTTGTGAATGTCGATTTTACATCATTGGATTAAGATGATATGATTATGCTTATATGAATATACATATATGTTTAATTGTGTGGCTCATCGCCAATGGCTATAAATATATTAGCCACTGACCTGTGTAGCTTAACCCATCACTTTCCCTCTTCAGGTGCAGAACGAGAAGATTAGCGATCCTTGCAAGGCAATTGGACAACTTCGAGATAGTTAGCTTTTGTACTAAGCAACACTTTGTATAGCTTATTAAGCATTCCGAACATTGAGCATCCATTTGTAATTATTTTAAGTTTGTGATGTGTGTATTGATATGTAATAAAGTTTGTTCAATTATTTACTTTGCTTAGTAATGAGAATGTGAATTTATGGATGTCCTTTTGTGTATGTTTATATCATTTTATAAGTTGAGTATGATGGTTGTGGAAGTGGAATGCATGTATGCATATGCTTCCTTGTTGAGATTGCAAATTGTTGCTTGTTTTTAGAATAGAATGTTAGAGAGTGGAAAGGTTATATGGGATGAACCTTTTGAAGTGATATTCAAGCGTTTAACGAAAAGTATTTAGCGGTTAAATTGATTTAAATGGATATTGTGTTTTGTAAGTGCATAGGTGCAGAAATTGTGAACCAACTTCAAGGAAAAGTCTGGATTAATATAGGTTGAATTGGACAAAGTGATCTTCATAAAAGTTGTAGTTTATCCTCTTAGCTTTCCAACTCCATAAAGTATGTAAATTTTGGGTATTGGAATTGAGAGATATAAGCATTAGAAGAGACGATGCTGCATAGAAGGTATGAACATGACAACTATGGAGAATGATTAGAGTTTGTGTATGTTATGAGTCATTGGAGTTGAGTTTTGAGAGATTTATGAAATCATTTTGGCAAGTGAATGTTTAGGGAGTGATATTACATTAGAATAAGTGAATTTGGGAAGATTATGAGTGAATATGATGTTAGAATGGATGTAGGAAGCATTGGAGAGGCTTGGGAGGAAGTTTTGGGTGTCTTACATCCGTTTAATAGACATTAGGTCCGTTTAACAGACCTTTTCGGGTGTAAAAACACCCCCAGGCCAGTCCATGAACAGACATAGATGTCCGTTTAACGGACCTTCTCGGGCCAATTTGGCTCTTAAACCCGATACATGTTCGTTAAACGAACATGCATGAGACAGTTTTAGTAAAGCATGATTTTTGACCCTTTTAGAGGCAGAATCTCACTTTTTGATCTTCATGAAAGTTTTAGATCTCGAAGTCTTCTTTCTAATGGTCTAAAAACAAACTCGATTTGACATTTATATTGAAAGTTATGGCAATCGCACCAAGATATGTTACTGCATGATTGAGGACTTAAACATGTTGGATTCTTTTGGTCATAACTTCCTCATCTTAAAGCAACGGATTCATAAGACATGTATGTATCTCTCCATAAAAATTGGAAGCTATTGGAGTTGATTTGAAAAAGTTTGATGGAAAGAAAATGAGGGATCGGTTGTAAGAGTATAATTGGGGTATGAACATCCTTTAGCTTTTTAAGCATATCTTGATCTATAGAGCTTTAATTAAGATGGTTCTTGATTCAAAACAAACTAGATACTTAGAGCTATGATTTCTTTGAAAACGTCAAATTGAAATTCTGATTTGAAGATTTCCAAATTCTGTTCACAAATAGGAGAAATGAGTTCAAGTATGGTGATTAATTGGTATGGGCACGCCATTGAACAAATTGTGAGTAAATTTTTGGGGATGTTATGAGAATGAGGATGAAACGATGATGGCTAATGAGGGTTAATTGAAATAACCCTATAGGTTGATATGTTCACGCTTTATGACTTCGGATTGATTGTTGGGCTTTGGAAACGGGGTCTAACACATATTCACTAAAATTGATCCTAGAAAGCTTAAACCCATGTATTTTCTAAGCTCCATGCACTAAAATCCTTCCAAAATTTCAAAAGATTCAAAAGGGTCTTACCTTGATTCTTCACCAAATAAGGAGTTTTTTTGGCTCTAATGGAAGCTCTAAGCTCTCATCTTCCTCTTCCTTTTTCCCTTCTTGAACAACGTCAAAATCTCTCTTGAAGGCTTAGAAAAATTGAACCCTAGCTCACTTCCTTCTTTTCTCTCATTTCTCCTCTTTTTCGTGCTTCTCTCTTCTCTCTTTTCTCAATCAAGTTTTTTGGCTTCTTCAAAATGCAAGACACACTTCTTCTTCCCTTTTATACCCTTAATGAGCCTAAAATGTCCACTTTACCACTTCATTTAAAGCCTTATGTCTTTTAAGCTTAAGTGACTTGCCAATTTTGCCCTTGATACCATCTTACTACCTTAATTCAATTAACCCATGTCATATAATCTTACTCACATTAACATGCTAATTAACTCCATAAAATAAAATAATTAACCTATCAAGACCTCAAAATTTATTTAAATCATGCTTAATAAATAAAAAAAATTCGGGAGGCAATAGGGGCATACCTAATTCTCTTTATAAGAGCAGTATTCTCTTCTAATCCTAAGGGTTTCCCTATTTTACTCACAATATAGCCCATACCTTTTGTGTACTAATATTCCAAGAACACCTTATGAATATTAGCGCATAGAAGGATGAAGTTCAGGTTGCTTCTATCCAATTTCACCCCCAGTTGCTCTTGATGAGTATAGGGTGCCCATCACGTGCCATGGCCCTACTTCCAGAACACTCTGCACATTCTTCTCTATGTTGAACTTAAATAAAAAAGTTCATCCTCATTCAACATAACATTCTCCAACCCCTTGTTCCTCCAGGCAGCCATAACCTATTTGTTTACATAACATTCTTCAACCCCTTGTTTCTCCAAGCAGCCATAACCTATTTGTTAACCAAAGGAAACGCTAGGGGCTTCTCAAGGAAAAACCTATAAGCGAGCTTGATGTAGCACTTCTAGAAGTGTTTGTATTGACCTCTCCTCATCATATTCCATGAATCTCAATTTGCCAACACACCCTGAGTCACCTACGATTGTTCTTTATGTTGTCTTCCTATTCCCATTTGCCTCTCTACGGTGCTGTCTGCATGGTGAACCAGTGGGGGAAACTCTAAAGGGTTAATTAGGTTTGTTGTTGTGTTTTAGGGAATCTCTGTGTCAGGAAGAGGTTGGTTTTTTGGATATCATTGTCGGGTGCCTCTTGCTCCATTCAGGTGGGTGGTCCACACATTTAGGGGGCTGTGTGTTTGGTGAATGGAGACAAAGAGAACAGGTGTCATATCTCACGAGGGTGAAAGGAAGTTGGTTGGTTCTTGAATCTTGAATCTTCAAAGATTTTTTGTTAAAATTTTGCTTTATCCTCAAAGATTAATGTAATCTTGATCAAAATCAATACAGAACATCTTTAAAAGAATTTTGGAATGTTTCCTAACCAAAAAAAAGCTCTCTTTTCTACCTCCTCTGTTCCTAAAACTCAAAAAACATATATAATAGAAAATTTAAAATAAAAAATTATTTATCTCTCTCCCCCTCTTCCTCTCCCTCTTTCTCTTTTTTGTATCTTAATGTTTAAAAACAATTTTGGGTATGTGTTTTAAAAGTTAAGATATGGCTTATGGAGTTGTATATGCTACTAGATGAGGGTTCCAAGTATTCTTTGTCTTGAATTCATCTTAGTGGAAGGCATTTGATGTAGAGAAATATGAGGTTGATGAAGTTTGTAGAGTTTTGGCCTACTTATACAATTATCTCAATGTAAATTACATATCAATCTATTAATATGGAGACTTTTCCTTTTTAAACAAGCCTTTAGATTAATAATCACAAGTCAGTCTAAAGGTGGTTATTCCTTTTTCCAAAATTTTTTACAAGTAATTTTTATAATTAGTTTATTTGTTTCCTCGTGGTTTGCCTATTACTAAGAAAATAATGTTGTTTAAACATAAATGTTTTCATAAAGTGAAGCAAATTGATTCTTATCATATATAGAGAGTATTAATTTGAAGGTTTTTAGAGATCTTCCATATCCATTAATAACAAGATAATATTTACTCCTTTTATATTTCTATTATTAAAATCAATGTTCTGAAGATGAAAATTTTCTCTCTTTTTGTAAAAAAACTCCATTGGGCACCTCACTGACTAATAATGATTTTCATAATTACTAAGTTGAATACAATTATAATTACTTTCTAATCTAGAGAATTTGAATGTGTGATACTAAAAGCGACTACAGACAAGTTGGAGGAACCTAAAAAGGTGATAATGAATTAAAATCTTTAACGGAATAAATGTTGGAATTAATATTTTCTCTTAAAATATCAAGCCAAGGAACCCCTCAAATTTAGTTTAAATTGTTTTTGATAAGTATAGAGAGGAACACTTGTTTAAATATGACCGTGTTATAAGTCATATACTGCATGTTTTAGTTTTAGAGAGAAACACAATTACGGACACATCCATGTTCTAAATAGTGTAAAATATAACTCTTTACAAAGAGAAACACATGTATATATACGTTCATATTTTAGGTTATGTCTTCACTAAAAGATTTTTAGAAAAGGAACATGTTTAGGTTCCAAATTGTGTGTTAGGTCGTGTTCATATTAAAGAACTAATGCATTAATGATGTTCAACATATTTGTTATAATGACTTTAAAAATCCAAGTAGATTGTACCATGTTGAGTTTGAATAAATTAATTTGATTCGAATGTAACTTGTCTATATGTTTGATTAAATGGTTGTAATTACTAGAGCTAAGAATTTGGAGTTTGATTACTAATTAGTGGGGTTAATTACACTACAAGAAAATTGTGGAATAGTGACGGAAATATACCAACGGAACAGTATTCGTATGTGTATTGCGACGGAAATTTCTATTCCGTCGGAATGTTACATAAAAATTACGACCGACAAGAAATCCGTTGCTAAATTTAGAGGGAAATATTAGCGAAAAATTGTAGCGACGGAAATATACCGATGCATAGAATTCTGTCTGTAAATAGGGACGAAATTAATTTTCGGTCGGGAAAGTTATCGGGGGTGGTTATTCGCCGATGGCTTTTAACCATCGGTATTGTTTAAAAAGTCATCGTAAAATTAGGTTCAGAAGCTGAATTTAACGATGGAATTTTAAACTATGATGACGGATTTGTTATGTCGCCAAAAATAATCAAAATCGGCCAAATCCCTCCCTTCTTCCTCGCGCCCAACTCTTTTCTTTCTCTCCTCTCCTTCGGTGACTTTCCTCCTCCATTCGCCTCCGACCAGCTGCTGCGTCTCCGGCGACCCTTCCTCCCCCTCTTCTCCGGCGACAACTTCTACTGCCGTCTCTCCTCTGCTGCTACCGAAGGTAAGCCATGGGTAATGAATTTTGTTTATGTTGTTTGGACTGATTTAATGGCTTTTTTTTGTTTATTTAGGTTTGATTGGTCTTGTGTGAGTTTTTTGCATGTAAATAATGGAAAGATTTAAACGATTTGTGTGTAAATAAGGTTGAGATGGTTTTGCCCTCAAGGTGTTCGGTGGAATGCTTTACATGGTTGTTTGTTCGTTTCTTGGTCATTTAGGAAATTATTGACCTATTATGAATATGATATGAATATGATTGGGGCAATGGCATGAAGGTTTTGAAGTAAAGGTGTTAATTTGACTTCAATTGTGCTAACTTGTAATTGTTTATTTTAAGACTTCCGTTAAAATTTGGTTAGGATAGATAATTTGATACTTTTAATGAGTATTAATGATAATATTCTACAATTTATCATCAA
>JAOTAX010159482.1:0-14404 GCA_025629825.1 Erythroxylum guanchezii
TGCAAACATGCCAACTGTATTACATGTTTAAAACCTTGGACAAGTTCATACCAACATTTCCAAAGGTCTCATGTATCGCCAGCAGTAGAAAATGGACATCAAAATTAACAGGTTGCATATCAATAATTTAACAGAGTACTAATATACATTAAGTAATTTGCTATTATGTGATTCTCCTTTATTTTCAAGACCCTGCATGACAAATCTCTGCGATATACACTCAATTCACACCTTTTACTATTGATGAACTTATCACTTTTCATGACTGGCATAAAAGATGACAACCATCACAACTGGCCACTAGGTGTTAATTTCAGATGAACACTTCCAAAACACAAAATTTGAAATAGATGTCAAAATGAATGTTCAACTTAATAAAACCAGATGACAAGAGATTAATTCACAAAGCACCTTCAAAAAAGTACCTGATTAGCTTTACGGCCAAGCCCCATCAAAAAGTTGTCTGACTTAATATCCCAGTGAAGGAAACCATGAGAATGCATATATTCTATTCCATTTGATCAGCAAGCATCAACACTGTTTTCAAGGAAAATTTACGGTTGCAATAATTGAATAAGTCTTCTAAGCTCGGTCCGAGAAGGTCAATAACCATGACATTGTAATCACCATCAACTCCAAACCATTTGAGATGCGGAATACCCGCTTCATAAGGTTGAAAGAAGCAAACAGAAAATGGTTAATATATTAAGTCCTATAAAATATACCATAACTAAAAACATAAAAAGCATAATAAGCAAGAACTCACTTCCTTCTTGAAGAAGCATGTAGTGCTTTGATTCATAATGAAGTTGAGGGTGCTTAGTCTTCACAGATTCCTGAAGAAGTCAGTAGAATATATCTCAGAGGAGGAAAAAAAAAGCAAAGACACTCCACCGCACTATAATGATAATACTAAAAATTTTCAAGGCCCCAACTCAAGAGAAAAGTGTAACAGACATGTGAACTCCATCTAGACCAGCAAAACTAGTACAAGCTGGGTAAGTATTTATAGGAAATCATCAAAAATCTTATATCTGTTGCCAATCTCATGATCAGCTGTCGCCTCAATCACACTTCCTAGTTAGGGAGACATATAATCTTTCATGTGAATTCACACTACAACCAAATATATTAAACAAATTATAGTTATAATAGCAGCTAAATTTCATCCACAATAAAAAAGAAATATTTCATAAAGTTTGGAGTTTATTTCGTGTTACATAGATACATATATGATCGCCATGCCCATGCACATCCCAAAATCATACAACACTACCATCCACATTGAAAAAATATGGTTCTACATATAATCTTTTAGAAGAAAAGGATTAAAGAAGCAATATGCCAACAATTTAACACATACCAACTTAATAGCAACTTCTTCTCCATTCGATACATTAATACCTGAAAAAAAAATAACTCAAAAGTAATGAGAACTCTGAAACTTCAGAAAGCTAAATGGAAAAAGAGAACAATTGATGAGAAGACTCAATAGTGCAAGTGAATAAAACAAACCCTGAACCTTAAAGACATACCCAAGTCAAGTTCACCAAAGGATCCGCAACCGATCTTGTGACCCAGCTTAAACTTGCCACCAATGACATGATCCATTTTATATATAACAGTCCTAATCAACTCCTTGCAAGACACACTACTACGGTTTAACTATGCTCTAGTTATCTAAATCGTCAATCACGGTGAACCAGAAGTAATAGAAAATGTAAAAACTCTCAGATCCATCAAAATTACCACCTGATGAAGTTCAGTGATCAGATAATCCGAAAGAAGATAAAAAGAACCTAGAAAAAGTTTAATTTTACCTAATATTTTTGGGGCAATAGAAGAAAGTAGAAGCAAAGCAAAGAGGAAATTGATGAAAAATTTTAAGCAAAACCCATTAATGGTGGAAGCAAAACAAGGGGTTGACAATCATGGAATTGCCTGGATAATCATAAAAAGGGTATTAACTAAATGGAGTTGTTAAGAAAACACTAAACTTTTGTTGGCGTTTCGAAAACCCTAAATCTCAGTGAGCAAACAGAATAACAAGAAAACCATGGATGAGTTACCGACCTGATTCATGACGATGGGGTTAGCTTCAAGAGGAAGCCACCTCTTAGCAGAAATCGACTCCTCAATGGCACTTTGGGACCGAACTCCTCAATGGCACCGAAATCGACTTCAAACATTCTCTCCATTTGGTCGACTCTCCTTCGTTGATGCGTGGGAGTGAATGAAAGAAGCAAGGAAGACGATCGCGTGTGGGTGAGCGGTGAGAAAAAGCGAAAGCAGCGAAAGAAGGGAGAAGACTCTGGAAGTTTGGAGACTTGAGAAATGAGAAGTGAGGTACGAGAGTAAGGAGGAGATTTTGGAGATTTGGCTAGAAAAAATCAGCTGATGGGTGTGAAACGCTCCTATTTGGAGCTGGTTGAAAATTAGCTGGTTGGGTTGAATCAGCCAACCCAACCAACTATTTACCAAACAAATTTATGAGCTTTTTCTCAAAGTCAACAAGCTAAAATAAGTTGACCAGCTAAAAAAGAGCTGATAAGCTCTTTACCAAACACACCCTTTATGTTTATCAATTTTTATTACTTGTATTTTTTAACTGTCTCAGTTTTGTGTCTTAATTTTATGTTTAAGTTTTATTTTAATTATTTTATTTTCATATAGTCTTATTTCGTCTCCTACACACATTTTCTTTAAGAGATGAATTGTCAAATCACCATTTCGTCTCTTTCTAAACCCAAGATCTTCTGGTCTTAAAGTTGGTGTCCTCTGATCCTGTGCAATCGATAGATTTTTATAAAATAAAGTTGACACAGAATAATGAAAACAATTGGCCCCTCTTTTTAGCCCAAAGGGTCTGTCAAATGTCAGTAAGTCCAATCCTTCAACACTCAGATTGACAAATGGTGATCGGAAATCATCCAAAGAGATGGCTCAACATCAAGAGTGAAGATCGTCCGTTACTTTTGTCCAAGACCAATCCTGTTCTATCACGCACTAAAATTTGTGGCTATGCAGGAATGACATAGGGTTAATATTGGTTAAAAGTAACAGAAGAATTGGTCCCATACGCACGAGTATATAAGATTGCAAATGGTGTTATAAAACATGTAAATAATTTTAAGGGAATAATTATGATGATTTGAATGCTAATAATAGCACGCAAGTTGCAAGGAAATAACCTACTGTAGATCTTGGCAAAATCCTATTCTTATTATTTTTTCCCAAACGATTAGCATCGTTAAGCTATGTTAATACGCAAGACCTAAAAGAATGCAAGTTGAGAAGCTCAAGCTATTGGCCACACGTTTAGCATATTTAAGCTCTTTTAATGCACAAGACATAATAGCACGCAAGTTTCAAGGAAATAACCTACTGTACCTATTATTATTATTTTTTCCCAAACGATTAGCATCGTTAAGCTATGTTAATACGCAAGACCTAAAAGCATGCAAGTTGAGAAGCTCAAGCTATTGGCCACACGTTTATCATATTTAAGCTCTTTTAATGCACAAGACATAATAGCACGCAAGTTTCAAGGAAATAACCTACTGTAGATCTTGGCAAAATCCTATTATTATTATTTTTTCCCACGAGATATTTTAGGAGGGTCCTAATTATGGGAAGATATCTTTAAGTCATCCATATTCGGACTAATTCATGCTAGAACCAGATAAACCCTATTATTAATCAACTTAATCTTTACATAATTTGATCTACTATATATCAAATATTCCTTGTATAAAGAGAGGAGGTAAAGATTCGTGGCGGTACAAATTGATTTAAAAGTTATACCATTAAAAAAATATTTTAAGTTTTTAAGATTTATTTTCTAAAACAATGTAGAAATTGATGAAAATATAGTTCACCGCATTAGATCGGGACGATTTAAACAGAGATGTGCAATAAGAATTTTATGTGAAAAAAATACCACTCAAGATCAAAGATAAATTCTATCATTTAGCGATTAGGTCAATGGTGTTTTATTAGGCAAAGTATTAACCTATTAAACAAGTGCAAAATCATAAGTCAATCGTGACAGAGATGAGGATGCTTAATTAAATATACACTTTTACTAAAAGAGATAAAGTTAAGAATATAATAGTAAGAAACAAATTAAAGATGATTGATATTAATGAAAATTTAAGAGAGATAAGGTTTAGATGGTTCATACATGTTAAGAGGAAACACATTGCAAAAAGCTTTTACTTAGAGATTGTAAAAAAAAAAAAAGAGGACTAAGAAGACTTGGGAAAGATAATCAATAATAATATGACTCTACATAAACTTTCCGAGAAACTGACACTCAATAAAAAATTTTGGCATATTAGAATGCAGATAAAAATCTTACGTAGAAAGATCATTCTCATTCTTACATGTCTTTTAAATATTTTTTTTCGGGTCTTATATCTTGTATTTAGCCTAAACATTAAATATGTAGTATTTTCCTCTTAGTTATTTAGCCTAAATATTTCCTTAGCCTACAAATTTTATTGTAATGACTTGTTTGATTAATTTATTTACATGTCTTCTTTCTTGTTGGACTATTTATTTTCTTATTTTATCTTTTATTTTTATTCTTTACCATATTCTATATTTATTGTATTATTTACGCAATTACTTTTTATATTTTTATTTATACATATTTATTTATTATTAATTTTAATGTCTATTTTTATTTTTATAATATGTTTAATTAGTACATATATATATATATATATATATTAACGTCGGTATATCGAAAATAACATTTTTTAAGTTAAGATTACCTAGTATTAGAACTGTCATATCAGTAGGACAATTAACTTTAATAATACAACAGTATCCAATGCTCTTTATAAATGCATTGAATTCGAAGCTGCACTTCACTTAGCATTATTGCAAACATAACAGTAGCGCTTCTGCTTTAGCAGAAGAGCAGAAAGTGTCGTGCTCGTTCTGAATACCATCGTACATGTAACCCGAAAAGAAAAGATTTAGGAATCTTAATTGTTGACGCATAGCAAAGGTAAACCTTGTTTTAGACTATTGTCCAAATTAGCACACACAGAAATGGAGGTTGAGAGGGTCCAAACTCTAGCCTTGGAAGGGCTAAAGGAACTTCCGGCACAGTTCATTAGGCCAGAGCACGAAAGGCCCCAGAATAGCAAGGTCATTGAAGGAGTCACCGTCCCTATCATTTCCTTCTCACAGTCACGTGAAGTTTTAGTGAAGGAACTATATAGAGCTTGCACAGAGTGGGGATTTTTCATCCTCACTGACACAGGGCTGCCATTTTCTTTGATTGAGAGGCTAAAAGAGGTTGGTAAGGAGTTTTTTGGGCTCCCACAAGAGGAAAAAGAAGCCTATGCTAATGAAGCATCGAGTGGAAGACTTGAAGGTTATGGTACAAGGATGATCAAGAACCATGATCAAAAGCTTGAGTGGCTTGACTACTTTTTCCACCTCATGGCTCCTCCTTCGAGGGTCAATCACAATGTTTGGCCCAAAAACCCTCCTTCTTACAGGTATTTTCTTTTTCATAAAACCTTTTTGCTGTGAAGAGGGTATAAACTTGCCTAGTAATTAACTATTATCTTCTACGCATAATGATATCCCAGGGAGGTGGTACAACTATACAACAATGAAATGATGAAAATTGCAAATGAGCTATTGAAGTTGATGTCACAGGGATTGGGCTTGGAAGAGAATGCCTTGTGGTCATGTTTGGGAGGGGACAATATAGAATATGAAATGAAAATCAACATGTATCCACCATGCCCAGAACCTGAGCTAGCCTTGGGAGTTGAACCTCATACCGATATGTCGGCCTTAACCATACTTGTCCAAAACGACGTTCCTGGCCTTCACATCTGGAAAGATGGCAATTGGGTTTCTGCTGATTTCCCGTACGGACTCTACGTTCACGTAGGAGATCAACTCGAGGTGATGTAATTTCATATACAGGTTCATGTTTCTGATGCTTTCTTTGGCAACAATCACGTCATTTGAGTATTTTAAAGAAGAATTCTAGTCCTTTGACTGTTCGCAAATGTTTCAGGTACTAAGTAATGGGAAATACAAGAGTGTTCTTCACAGAAGTGTGGTGAACAAGGAAAAAGTCCGCATGTCATGGGCAGTCTTCATTGCACCTCCACAAGAAGCTGTGATTGGTCCTCTTCCAGAGCTCCTGGACGCTCAAAATACACCCAAATTTTCCACAAAAACATTTTCCGAGTATCGTTATCGTAAAGTCAACAAGTTGCCACAGTGAACTGAATGTCTTAGTCGCAAAAATCGGAATAAATCCTTTAGCCTGATGCAAATGCCATGATCTTTTTTTTTCCTCCTGCCTACCTTTTGTGATTTCTAGGCTCCGTAGAGAGCGGTTGTTTCATCTTCAGTGCTGTTAACATTATTATTATTATTATTATTATCATCGTCATCATCGTCGTCGTCGTCGTCGTCATCATCATCATTAACAAAAAATTTGAAAGGACAAAGTTTCGTAAAATTTTAGTTCTGATATAATTACTTTGAACTGTATCTGTTGGTTGTTTGATATAAAGCAATTGTGTTAGCAACTATCAATTTTCTAGCACAAACGAAAATAGAAAAATGAAGCACGAAATAAACAAATTAACACCAAAGATTTGGTAACGCAGTTCGGCACATCTTGTCTACGTCTGCAGGACCCTCAGTCAACTTAATCAATTTTACCAAAAAACAACAATAGTTTTACTCAAGGTATTACAAAGCCGACTCACCCAACTCTAGAAACTATCGCTCGTTCTCCCAACTCATAAAAGTAAATCACACCCAAAATACGACCACCTTGTGCTAACTTCAATAGAGGATTTTCACAATAATATTTGACAATAAAAATAAGAATTAAACAACTCAAGTTATTTAAACAATAAGGACAAAAACAAAGACACTTGAGATAAGAAAACAACACCCTTAACAATGTCACTTCGTCAACGAAAGAATGACAGTTGTCCACCAAGAAATCTACTATGAACTTTCGATATTATCACTGAAACATCCCACGCACAGCAGTGATCGAGTTGTCGAAGCCCCCAAAACAATTCTGATTCTCCAAATATTTGTAGTAGTCATAGACCCAGATCGAATTCTTAGATAACTAAACACTAGCTTCTTAATTTCAATTAATAAAAGTAAATTAGGGGGGAGGAGGGAGGGAGGGGGTTGATTAAATAACTGATGAACTAAAATTAAAATCAAAACAAATTAAATAAATTGAATTTAAATATAAAAAAGTCAAGATTATCAAACTTCAATTCAAGGGAAAAATCTCATGTAATTGTAACTTGATCATTAGTTTAAAGTGAATATTTTTACAATTCAAGCAATTAGTCCAAAACATATTAGGATAACCGTAATAAGTCTCAAATTTTCCTAAATTAATTAGTTCAAACCCAACATCCAAACCATAACTTATCATCTATTGACTTGGTGTGATAGCATTTCATATCAAATAAATAATAGCAATAAACTTCGTGAAAAAGACTAAACCCTTAATTAAATAATAGAGATAACTATAACTATTCAATTTAGTTTTCTTGTTTACATAAGTTAAATATGAAAATTCATAAATAACTTATTTGCTACTTGTACCAATCCTTCATGACAATTACAGATCACTGAATTCCTAGATAGTGATAGAATAATCAAATATTAAATTAAATTGTCAGATTAATCAAATATTAATCATTCATGAGAGGTGAGAACTCAAAATAAGAAATACTTGAATTAAAATATAAATAAAAGTTTGGAACACAAAACCTCACAAAGTTACAACTAGAATATCGAATCCCATTAAATCAGAAAGATTGAGTTATAACGCAGCCACCCAAGATGGATCATATCAACAAAAATCTACCTACCAAAAATAACCACTGATCAGTCCACACACATCAACTTTATGAAATCATCAATGGAATAAGTGTTTCACCAATGAAACCTCACAAAAATACAGCTACAACACACCACCAATACTAGACGTTTTTCAAACACAAAACAATATTTGAATAGCCTAGACAATTTACGCCACAACCAAGAAGACTTGGCTACCAAAGATAGGTGGAATCACCAAACATCCAGTTGCATTAGATAGATAATCTTATCTTCAAGGAATCCCACATAAGGTAGAATACTCATCATAATGATATTCCACAAATAACCAATTATGTCCAATTACAAATAATGCCCAAAATTAATTAATAAGATATTGTAACACATATCTTATCTTAACAATCTCCTCTTTTATGACATTATTTGTCACATATAAGAACTTCCCCTTAATGAGATAATTGGATACTCTCCCTTAATCGAACATCAAGTTTCAACTAACATCAAGTTCAATAACAATTCAACATAAGCAAAAAAAAGTCCAAATAATATCCAAATAAACAATAATCCCAAGTAAACAATAATCCATTCATCCAAGTTTCTCCCATCGGGACAAAAGGATGCCAAAAACAAAGAATGCCTTCAATGCGATCAAACTCAGCTAATAAAGAGACATAAAAATTAGGTCTAGGTATAGCAGAAGAATCATAAGCATATAGTGCAGCAGCAGAAGTCCAAGATGATAATTTATCACCAATCAAAATACTAGCTAACATATCATTACTCACTTTAAAGCCATATGCATACCACTAATTAAATTCATAAACGTCAAAAATGTATTCAACGAATCATAATCAAATTTAATCAATCTATTCCTTATGTTGGACCCCGCTTCCGAAGCCCAACATTCGGAGTCATAAGACGTGAGCAAACTCATTTCTTCAACTTATACCCTTACTTTGATTCAATCAACCTTTTTCAAATCAATACCAAAAGCTATGAATTCTTATGGAGAGAAAGAAGAATGTGTTAGGAAACTATTTCTTCAAAAATCAAGTCATTTGGAGGTCAGACGAAGGAGATATAACCAAAATATTGAAGGATGTTCGCCAGCCTCCAGCCTCCAAAGTTGCGATCGTCTGGACGACTCGTCTGGATGGTCAGTCTAGACAGTCCATCTAGACAATCTGTCTGGACGCTAGTGGGGCCACAATCATCTGGACGACCCGTTTGAACGATAGCAACTTTCCCAGTCGTACACTCTCTCTTCAAATCTCCATAACTTTCAATTCAGAACTCCACAAATTTCAAACTTTATATCAATAAAAAGCTAAAAGAAAGATCTTTAACTTTCATGAAGACAATTTTACCTAATTAAGCCTAGATTATTCCAGATTTTCCATGGAAGTCAAAACACAATTTCTACACCTATGAAAAGATTGATAATGCAATGTAAAGACTTAGAAGGTCATATGCAAATCATATTTCATAAACAAATCCAAACACAATTTGAGCCTAGCTTTAATTACATATCAACATACACATTAATAGCTTAATACAAATACAAATGGATGCTCAATGTTTAATATGCTGATAAAGTTATTCAGAAGTCACTAACTTAGTTACAAAAGTCTCTAACTATTTTGGAGTTTTCTGATGCCTTGTAAGGATTGCTAACCTTCTCGTTCTACACCTGAGAAGGGAATAGTGGGGTGAGCTACACAGCTCAGTGACTAATATATTTATAGTCATCGGTAACGAGCCACACATTCAAGCATATATACAAGTATGTCTAGCAATTATTGTGGTCTAAACAGAACAATATAAATTAAATTATATCTAGACCAACTAGAGGCAAATGCACCCTATCAACAAGTAATATAAAACGGTAAGAACCGAATATCGTACCCAAGGGAATTCCAATACATAAGATAATTAAATTAAACGATGAAAAATTACTCGGACGATTAAGAATTGATTGATTTGAAAATAAAATAAAATAAGGTAAGCAAATCAAGGAAATATGAAAAATGCAAGTTATGAATTAAAACAACTAGATTTAATCAAATAACAGAAATCTGTTAAGGTATTGGATTTCAATTGGATTAGACACTAAAAATTGTAACGTTGGATTGATCTAGGAATTACTTCACTTAAGCAAGTCAATCCCAATGTTCATAGGATTCCCTTCTCTTCTAAATCCGAGTTACCCATTTCGTTCATAGATAATTCGGAATAAAAGGTGTTCAATACAAGAAGCCTAAAACTAGGTTCGTTAATCCTAGGTATCCTTACACAAGATCCTAAGGTTGGTCTACACTTTAGTCTCAAGTATGTCCCTTGATTAATTTTCCGACAAAATAAATCCCATTGATTATGACATTCAATCATCTAAGGCCTTAATCTAGGTGATCAAGCTAAATCAGAACTAAATATGCATTCAATCAAGCAAAAATCAATACCATAAAATTGTCCTAATTCAATATCAATCTTAACCTTAACCCGAAAAAAATTACCCACACATATTCATCAATGTAACATAAATCATGGTCATAATATATGGTTGCATTGATTAAATCCAATCAATTAAAATAAATAAGGAATTAATTAAAAAAATGAAAACACCCTTTCTCCCACAGCTATATTTTCTCACTCCACTAGCTCAACGTGTGTTATCTCTAATAGCTTCAACGCCTTTGTCTCTACTAGCTTCTTCGGTTCTTTCCTATGGCACTAGTTGTCTTCTTCATGTGTGAGTGGAGAATATTTGTTGCATGAGGGTTGTACGTGAGTGAGTCCTTCCTTGCCACCTCAACGTAGCTGCTTCAATTCTCAAGCCACCAGCTGCAACGTCATGAGAGGAGAGTGTTGAGGGGTGTAGCGTGAGTGATGTGAATCAATGGAGTGTGTCCTTTTGCCACAACTGCAACGTGCTCCTCTCTCCCCAGCTGCATGCTTTAGCCTTTTCTTTCTCCACCAGTTAACGTATTTTTCCAGCTCACGTGTGTGTCCCCAATTAACGTTTTTTTTATCTCCTCAACCCATGGAGTGTCCCCAGCTATTGAGTGAATCAGCTAATGGAGAGTATACGTTTTAAGTGGGGTTGCTTCAACTTGTTCACGTCACCAACTGCTTCACTTGTTCCCAGTTTCCACCAGCTTCAGCGTCTTCCTTCAATGTCTTGCTCTCTTGCCACACGTTGCCACCAGCTGTCTTCGATTCCTCTTGCCATAGCTCCACTTTGCTTTTTGCTTTTAGCCCATGCACGCACGCCTAGTCTTCTTTTCATGCACACCGACCACGCTTCACACGCATGTAGAAACATGTCCCCATGCAGCCGCACTTCTATTCTTTTTAACGTTACCGCAAGCCTCCCCCCCCCCCCCCACACACACATACGCTATTCCTTTTCACGCCTCCAGCCTTGTTTTTCTTGTTGTCCACAGCTTCTTTCTACGTGATTTTAGGAGACTTTTTGTCACCTTTCACACACGTCTTTTTATTTTTTTCCACTCTTATGCAGCTACTTTCTTTTCTCTTCTTCGAGTTGAAATGCCTCCCAGCTGTCCTCCTTATTCACGCACACCACTCTCTCCACCACAAACTAACTTCTTTAGTTTTTTTTATGTATTCATTATCCAATGTTCTTTTGGTCCCACACTTCTTCACGTTTTTAATCTCATTCACGCCAAAACCCCCTCCTTTTTCTTGCCTTGCCAAAACGTAATGTCTAAAACGTTAACATTGTGGTCCTTGCTTCTTTTGAGAGATTTTCTTACTTTAGGCATTTAAAGGTCCCAAATTTAATATGTACCTAGAATTAAAACAAATAACTCTCAATTAGTGCAATTTAAACATTAAACAGACAAGAGTTTAGCAATTTATGTATCAAAAATTAATACAAAATGCCTATTAACAATACCCCCACACTTGAATTGTCAACTTACTTAGGTCACAACCAACATATTCTGCCATTTCATTTTCAACGAAAATCAAGTGTGGGCAAAGGCTACACATGGATCAAAAGGGCTTTTACTAAGGGTTGTAATGGGGCTTAGGTTAAGATAAAGTAAAAAGGGCAAAGGCTACTCATAAGCATTCACAAAGGTCTAAGTAATGTGGGACAATCAAAGAGAAATTCTGAGATGTGCAAATAGAAACACTGGACTACAACGACTCATCATTATCCAATGCTACTGTTTGATCATTTTTTCTTTTTTATGCTTTTTTCTTTTTGTTTTGTTTTTGTTTGTTTGTTTTTAGTAGTAACACAAATCAACAATGACTGAGTAGATGTACCTTAAAAACTCTCAGAATAGCATATAAAACAAAAGTCCTTAAGTCAAAGACGTCAAATACTTAGTTCTTCATTCAACTTGTGAAAGGGTTAAACTAAAAAGTTTTCAGGTTTCACTGCAATGTTATTAATGCAAAAACAAACATGGTCAGAGGCTCAAAGGGGGTAACAAGGGAAAAATGACTTGGTGGGTTATTTAAGCTAAAGGTTAAAAACAAAGAAGGCCTTTATCATGTCTATAAAGCATGTAACTAGTAGTATCAAACAAGTTCAAAGCAAGTTCTGAAGGTAATCTACATAGGGAAGCATCACATACAACAAAAATAAATGACTATGAGATGCAGTCATATAACTCAAGACCTCACATGTGCTTAAATGAAAATCCTTCAAAACTTTATACATTGCCTCATCGCTCAGCATTAGTTATTGACTAAGTTTATGCAATCAACTACTTCAATCAATCTACACGGTTCACTATTGATCGAAGCTCTGTCGTTTTGATCTAAGATCAACCCTTAGGAACCGAATCAAAAATAATAAATACCAAGGATTGCAGTATAGAATGCAACCTCGGGTCATCTCACTTAATCGGAACCGACGAAAAAGGTTTAAGCTAGCCCATAGTCGAAAAATGCAATTAAAATTGATAAAAGGGAGGGAGGTTTGCATATTAATCGAAATTGAGGAAAATAATTAAAGAAAATTGTAAAAGTATCTTTTGGATTTTTGGGAATTTGAAATAAACAAAGTGTAACAATGATCAAATGAGATAAAGTCCTCTTGAAAACGAGTTTAGGCTATCACGGTCCAAAACAAATTTTCGGGGATATAGTCCACTAAGTTTTCAAAAAATCAACCTTAAAGGACCCTTTAAGTCTAAGGATTTAATCAATGAACTCCATTTCTTAAAACCTTGTTGAAAAGCATCTTAGTGTGTGAAATGAACAAGTTAATGCAATTGGTCATTTAGCTCATGCAAAATCTTCATATCAAACACAACTAGGCAGATAAAAAGATCAACACAATCACCAAATGACATATATAAGACTTCATATATTAAGCATGAAGTTCTACATATAACAATATTCATGTCACAAAACATTGTTCAACACATGATTAAACTCTAACCATGCTCATCTAACTATACTACCGTAAACCCTAACTCAACGATTTACAATAATATAATTAAAGGTTGACAATATCGGACAACTCCCCTTTGAAGCTCCGGTGAACTCAAGCTATCGCTACATTTTCAAGAGGTCAAAAGCCTTAGCCGAGCATTACTCCGAAAATCCTCGCCACTGCTGAAGTACCGACGCTGCCCATAGCTATAGAGATCGACGGTGAAGGTGACAATGAAGTGGCCGAAGGTAATGGACGGTAATAGGAGGTGGAAATGATGGATGTAGGGTTTTGGTCGTCTCTCGTGGCTCCCAAGTTATGTGTGTTCTCTCCCTCTTTATCTTCGTAGCCGGCTCCCTTTTAACCTAATTTGGCAAGTTTTTAAAGGAAGGGGTTGGGCCGGGTCGGAACAGTGAGAGAATTTTCCATTTAAAGTCCAGATATTCGTCTGTACGTCGCGACGTGCTGCTCTTGTTTGCTCGCTGCAGCGGGTGAATTATTTGACGTTGCGACGTGCTGTTGCATGTCGATGCGCTGCGACGTAGGAATTGACATACGTCGCGACGTGTCTGTCTCTAGATGCGCCGCGACATGCCTGTTGAGTTCCTGATATGGTTGACTCCTTCTTTTCCTACAAGACAAAATAGCAATTTGCAGTATCAAGTGTCCTTAGAAAAATTATAATGCAATTAATATCAATTTGCAACAATTTGACTAACAAATTGCAAATAATATGAGCTCACTATAAGAAACTAATTTAAGCACAAAAATCACAAATTAGGGATCAAAAAGTACATTAACAACTATGAAAATGTAGCCAATTTATAAAATAAACTTGGGCTCAATCAAATTTCCCCACACTTAGACCTTTGTACTCCTGGACAAAGCTGACAAGAGTCAAAAAGATGCAAGTGTAAAAGAAAAAATCTACCCATGCTTAAAACAATAACAGGAAATTGACATAACTCACTTTCTCATAATTCAATCAAAGCAAATTGAAAGAGTGATAATAAAACAAACACTAAAAGAATTTAATCTAAGAGGTTGAACAAAAGAGATACCACTCAAGGTAAAGTGTTTGCTCTCACCTCACTTGTGTTTAGGGATATTTTCACTCTCAATCTG
>JAOTAX010159515.1:0-14399 GCA_025629825.1 Erythroxylum guanchezii
ATTTATTTATTATTAATTAATTATATAATAATAGACATTGGTGTATTTTTATTTCAATAAAATATTTTATTTTTACTCATTCTTATAAATTTTACCTCTTATTTATTACATACCGGTTTTATAGCGGTTCACTATCGGTTGAACCTCTAAACCTTAAACATTTCCTTTGACCGGCTCGATATCCGGTCGGGTTTTTAAAACATTGATAAAAGGCATAGCTTTGCTAAAATAAAAGATGACATTTCTAGTTCATTGAGTTTAATAGCGCTCTTTAAGTTTAACAGTGGTACTAGAGCAAGGTTCATTTCTTTGAGTGAAACACATAAGGGAGAGAATAAGAGTTTGCAGCAGTAAAAGAAGGCACACATGGCTACAGATAACTTTGTGCAGCCGGCTATTCCACGTTTCGATGGTCATTATGATCACTGGAGCATGCTGATGGAGAGTTTTCTTAGGTTGAAGGAGTAATGGCAGGTTGTTGATAACGGATTCACAGAACCAGCAGTGGGAATTCCTTTGACAGATGCAAAAAAGACGGAGCTGAATGCACTGAAGCTGAAAGATTTGAAGGCTAAAATTATTTGTTCCAAGCTATTGATCGCTCAATCTTGGAAACAATCCTTTAAAATGAAACCTCAAAGGAAATTTGGGACTCCATGAAGAAGAAGTATCAAGCAAATGTGAGGGTGAACTGAGCACAACTTCAAGCACTCCATGGTGAATTCGAAACTTTACGTATGAAGTCTAGTAAAACAGTTTCAGATTACTTCTCAAGAACGATGGCAATCGCAAACAAGATGCGGATTCATAGGGATATGCTTGAGGATGTTGCAATTGTTGAGAAGATCCTTCGATCCATGCTGCCAAAATTCAATTTTATTATTTGCTCCATCGAAGAATCGAAGGACCTTGATACTCTGTCCATTAAGGAGCTGCAAAATTCTTTGGTGGTTCATGAGCAAAAATTGATCCAACAAGACAATGAGGAGCCGGCTTTAAAAGCAACTTCTAACACACAAAATGTTAAAGTTGACAAAAGCAAGTGGAAGGGTAGAAATCTCAATGAAAAAGCTGGTGAAGGGAGCCTAAAGAGAAACAATCGAGGTTATCGGTCAAATGACAGAAAACCAAAGTCTGCAGGCAAAGACAAGACGAATGTTTAATGTTTCCGATGTCACAGGTAAGGGCATTACTGTTTTGAGTGTTTCATAAATTTAAATAAAATGCATGGAGAAAAGTCTAACTTTGCTGAAGCAAATGAAAAGGAATAGGAGATATTTTTGTTAATGGTTTGCCATACAAAAGAAGAAACCAATAAAGATTTATGGTATTTAGACACTAGTTGTAGCAATCATATTAGCGGAGACAAGTCATCCTTCTGCTCTCTTGATGAATCTTATCGAGATACGGTGAAATTTGGTGATTGCTCTAAAGTTTCAGTTATGGGAAAAGGGAAGGTAATTATTCAAGGTAAAGGAAATTCTACTTAAACAATTTCCAATGTCCTATTTGTTCCAGATTTAAAGACCAATTTACTGAGCATTGGCCAATTACAAGAGAAGGGTTATGAAGTTATCATTAAGAATGGAGAATGTAAAATCCGAGACGACAAATTGGGCTTGATCGCTAGAGTCAGCATGACAAAGAGCAGAATGTTTCCCTTGTATCTCCAAAAGATTAGTCATTATTGCTTTACTACAAAATTGACTAATCTAGCTTGGTTGTGGCATTATCGGTATGGACATCTGAATTTTAGAGAGCTAAGAACTTTACAACAAAAGATGATGGTGCTTGGACTTCCCAAATTTGATTCTCTGGCTAAAATTGTGAAAATTGTATTGTTGGGAAACAACCACGTGACAGCTTTCCAATAGGAAAATCTCGAAGAGGCAAATGGCAATTGGAATTGGTCCATTCTGATCTGTGTGGCCCCATTAATCCAAAATCCAATAGAGGCAAGCATTATTTTATAACGTTCATTGATGATTTTAGTTGAAAAACATGTTTTTACTTCTTGGAGGAAAAATCAATAGCTTTTGTAGCCTTCAAAAGTTTTAAAGCCCTTGTTGAAAATGAAGCTCAATGCACAATAAAAATCCTTTGTAGTGACTAAGGTGACGAGTACAATTCATAAGAATTTGTAGATTTTTGTGAACTATATGGGATCAAAAGACAACTTATGGCAGCCTACTCTCCTCAGCAAAATGGTGTAAGTGAAAGGAAAAATCGTACCATTTTGAATATGGTGCGAAGCATTTTACGAAGAAGCAATATTCCAAAGAAGATCTTGGCCTACTATTTGCCCCAGAAGGGGGCCCGTTATTTAAGCTTTTGGAGAAGGAATTGAAGTCTGCATGGAGCAAGTGATCCATCAGTATTGTTTGCCTTAGGAGGGGGCCTATTTGACCTCAATTAGAAGTTCAACCTTAAAGAGGATTATCTACGTACCTCTTTAGATTGCCCAAGTAAAAAGAGACTCACATGTGAGGGGAAGTGTTGAGAATACCCACATGTGAGTGTCCCACATTGGAGAAAGAGGAGAAAGAAGACTAGCATATAAGCCTAATAGGCTACTCCACCTATTGCCAATTAGTTTTAAAATGGAACCTCACTTCAGCTTGTGTGTGGTCTAACTTTCCTTCTCATGTAGGTCGGTAGGCCCATTGCAAATTTAAAGGGGTTCTAGCTTGAAGCAGTACAATAGAGCATTCATGTTTTGAATAAAAGTCCAACATTTATTGTTTAAAACATAACATCAGAGGAGGCTTGGAACGAACATCAACCAAATGTTGATCATTTGAGAATTCTTTGTTGCATCGCTTTTGTTCACATTCCATATCAGAGAAGAGAAAAGCTTGAAGACAAAGCTGAAAGGTGTGTCTTTCTTGGTGTTAGTGAGCAGTCGAAGGCTTACAAACTTTATAATCCTAACACAAAGAAAGTTATTATCAGCCGTGATGTGGTGTTTGATGAAGAGAACTTTTGGCCATGAGGAGAAAATTATGTTGGAACAATCTTGATAGATTTTGACAAGGAGGAGGATCATTCCCAACTTGAAGCTAACATTGAAATCTATCCAAATAGTCCACAAGTTGAACATTCAGATCAACAAATTGTTGATGAAAATTCAGATCAACAAATGCTTGATGAACGTCGATCTCAATGAAATAAAAGAAGACCGGCATGGATGGATGACTATGAAGTCACTGGGATTAATCAATCTGAAGATCCTTTAACTCATTTTGCCTTATTTTTAGATTGTGATCCCATCTCATTTCAGGAAGCTATGAAAGAGTTGAAATGGCAAAAAGCTATGGATGATGAAATCACTGCCATTGAACACAACAATACTTGGGAGCTGGTAGACTTACCAGGTGGACAGCAGATAATTGGGGTCAAATGGATCTACAAGACAAAAATGAAAGAAAATGGAGAAATTGAAAAATATAAGGCGCGCTTGGTGGCTAAAGGATATACGCAAAAGTTTAGTGTGGATTACAAAGAAATTTTTGCTCCGGTGGCCAGATTTGATACAATCAGGTTAATGGTGGCTTTAGCGGCACAATGTTCTTGGCCAATTTTTCAGATGGATGTAAAATCAGCATTCCTTCATAGAGATTTGCAAGAACAGGTATTCCTCGATCAACCTCTCGGTTATGTGAAACATGGATGTGAGCATAAGATGTACAAGTTGAAAAAGGCATTATACGGGCTAAAACAAGTACCAAGAGCTTGGTACAACCGTATTGATGCTTATTTTATAAAGGTTGGTTTCAAGAAATGTCCTTATAAGCATACTCTTTATGTAAATGCTGAAGGTGGAAAGCTTATTATTGTATGTTTATATGTCGATGATCTAATCTTTTCTGGGAATCATGAAGGGATGCTTTCTAAATTTAAGAAGTCCATGATGAAGGAATTTGATATGTCTAATCTTGGCATAATGCATTATTTTTTAGGCATAGAAGTTAAACAATTTGTTGCAAGGACTTTTATTTCTCAAAAGAAATATGTCCAAGAGATTTTAAACAGATTCGGTATGAAGGATTGAAATGCTTCCAACACTCCTTCAGAGTTGGGGATGAAACTTAAGAAAGATTTGGGAGGTAAGAAGATTGATAACACTTATTACAAACAAATTGTGGGGAGCTTGATGTACTTAACAACCATCAGGCCAGATATTGTGTATTCTGTCAGCCTACTTGGAGCAACCTAAAAAAGTACATTTGATGGCTACCAGAAGAATTCTCAGATACTTACAAGGCACCATTGATTTTGGAATTTTTTTTACAAGCAAGAAAAGCAAACAAACTTAATTGGTTTTTCAAATAGCGATTTTGCAGGTGATCCAGTTGACAGGAAAAGTACAACTGGATTTATGTTCTTATTGGGATTTGGAGTTGTTTCATGGTCATCCAAAAAGCAACAAAACCACCAAAGCTGAGTTTGTAGCACAACCTCTTGTGCTTGTCAAGCAATTTGGATGAGAAACATTCTTGGTGAGCTTCATTCTCCATAAAAAGGTCCCACTCCTCTCTATTATGACAACAACTCAGCTATCAAGCTCTCAAAGAATCCTGTTTTACATGGAAGGAGTACGCACACTAATGTTAAGTTTCACTGCTTAAGAGATCTGTCAAAAAAATAATAATTGATGTATAATATGTAAAATACACAATAAGGGAGGGGGGGTTGAATTGTGTCAAATCATTTAAGATATTAATCTTTAAAAACTTCTTGATTTTCTTGACAAATTCAGATGATTACAAAAACAATTCACTTACTTTGCGAGTATTGCAATAGCGAAAATTAGTATCTATTCTTCTAACAACAAGAAAATTAAAAAGATAAGAGTTAGAAAATATGACGCCGCGATTTATCCTGGTTCACCCTTATCCTTGGGTTACGTCCAGTCCTCATAGTATGTCTGAGATTTCACTATATCCTTCAATGTTACAAGTATTATTTCTACACTTCTAAAATCTCTTCAGGTCTCTTTCACAAAGTATTCTTTATCTGCTTCTTTAGCCTCTTTAGGCTCTAGCCTTTATTTTCACTCATAAAGATATTGTCTGAACTTCACGTTATAGATGCATTTGCCCCCTTTTATGTGAGCACTTGAGCTTTTACAATCAGAATTCTTTTCTCTCTTTTGTATTGTATCGTAAAGTAAAAGTATTTTTGTTTACGACTATAACTATTATTTATAGCCTAAATCTTCAACGATCTTCTTGAGAATTCTGCTTGTCGAATCTTCTGAAAACGTTTATTAGTCGAGTCCTGTAATTAACTCCAACTAACTGACGTTCTAGTACATTTTTCAATTTACATCGTCTTGTATAGATTCATATGCTTCGCCTGGTTTCTTAGACTAAGCAATTTGTCTTCGTCCAATTCGTCTTATTCAGCTTTTACTAACGTATCGTCTTGATTTGATGATTTGTGCTACTTAAACTTATCTGCGCACTTAACAAAATTCATCAAAACAGTTCACACACTTCTATGAATATTATTATTTGACTTTCATCAAAATTAATAGAAGAAGTGAAGTCTTCTTGACTTAACAATCTTCCCCTTTTTGATGATAACAAATAATCATAATTTTAGAAGATAAAAATAGTTAGACGAATAAAGATACGAATAATATTCAGATGAATAAAGCAAGATATACAATGAGAAACAAAAATTTCTAATCCTTTCTACGCTTCGCCCCTATTTGTTATTAATCAAAAAGATAATTCATTTTAGACGCTTCAAAATTTCAAAAAACTTTTGTTGAATGTCAGTGCGGATCATCTTGAGGTCTTCTTCTATAGAAACGCGTAGAAGTGTTATCTCCTTATGAAGATCACCCACTGCATCACCTAGTTCATCAACTTTAGTAGAAATTTCTACAACATTTTTAGCTAAGGCTTCCTGAACTTTTGTCTACTTGTGACTAGCTTCATTCCATTTGATGAAATTCTTTAAGATCTCTGAATTAACAGTAGTATCTTGCAGGATTTCACTAAGTGGATGACTGTGTTCAAAAACATATTGTTTTCTAGGTGAATCATCTAATTCTATGCTTTGAATTAAGGGTAATGTGAAAGGTTGTTTTCCTTCAGGGATATCAAGATCATCAGGTCTGAGTAATTTGTAAATCGGTTGCCCAAGAAGGTGCAAGATAGATTTAACTGAAGAGATGAAACCTAAGGGTTTGAAATGAATGAGTAAATGCACAAAGGTTTCTATGTTAAAATCAATACCTTCAATTGTGACACTTTTGTACCTTCCTTCTGATATTATGCCAACTACCTTAAAACTTTCGTCTTTGGTAGATGATCCAAAATTACTTTCTGATTCCCTTGATATATGATGTGATATATAGACACCTACAGATTGAGCTATATAACATATGTCGTCTATGTTCTTCACTGCCGCTTGAATCTCTTCTTGTGTGAGATCACCTTCATGTCCTTGAGGAAACTTCTTCTTCTTTCCTTTTTCTTTGGTTGTCATAGGTGCTGAGTGTCTAGGTTGTACATCTGGTACAATCTTGATTGTCATTCTGCTCATTATTGGATAGATTGTATAAGAATCTTTAGTCATCTTCAATGGATATGGTTCTGTCTTTTCATCTCGCAGAATACTATATAGTCTTCATTCTTCAGGACTTAGAAGATGTATCATCTGATCCTTTACTGTCACAGATTCAACTTGAACCTTAACTGTCTGTTTAGGAAGTTCTCTAATGATAATTGAACTTCTGCTACGATCAGGTGTTGATTCTTCTATGACCTTCATCTTCAAATCTTTTTTCTTTATCGATTGAGGAGGGTTGTAAGGTACTAGCTATTGTTGAACAGTCTGTGTCTTCTGTGCAACATCAGACAATGAAACTTTCTTCTAAACAAGTTTTGTCTTCTTTTGTCCTTCTACTGATTTGAAAGAGAGTTATTGTTGAGGCTTCCTCTTCTTAAATACTAACTTCCTTTTTATCTTTGTCTCTCCAGATAATTGTAATAACTGAGTCTGGGGGATAGAAACAATTGATTTGGTAGGTTGCTATTGTTGCTTTTGCTCCTTTTTACTTTCAGATTCTCCACCAAGAATAAGAACTTTCTACTTCTTCTGTTCTTGTTGTCGTAAGGTTATTAATCTTGGTGACTTTCTTGACTTTCCAGGTCTTTCTGATTGGAGCGTCTCAGCCTTCCTCTTTAAAGACACTTGTTGAGATGGTTATTGAACCTTGCTTTCCTTCCTTTCTGGAAACGTCTTGGCTTGTTTATGCACGTTAGATGATTGTTTAACCTTTTTTTCTACTGATATTCTTACAGACGATCGAGGTTTTGCTTGTATTTCTGACGGAACATTTTCTTTCTTGCTTCGTCTTACTAAAAGCTCCCCCTTAGACTGTGCTTTCGGTGTAAAATCTACATCCGCTTTGGCTTTAGTCTTGATCCCCATTTTGTGAATATTAGAGGCATTGATAACACATTTAACATTCAACTTAACTCTACTTCCTCTATCAAATAGGATTCCAGTTTCTTTGAAGAATCTTGTCAACAACATACCGTAAGGTAAAGAGCTACTCTTCACATCATAATCCTCCCTAGCCTTTATCATGTACTTCAAAATTAAGAACAGAAGATTTATCGATTAGTGAGTGAGTAGATGAAATAGACAATGTTCACCATTCATTGTCACCAAATCCTTTGATCCTGCTCTTGGTAAGATACAATGTAGAAGAATTGAATGAAGAGCCTTAGCCTTCCGAATAAGGGTTGAAGACTTCTTGACTCCTGGGTTATTAGACCCATATAGTTGTCGATTGATGTTGGCTTTACTTGTATGACTTTGAGCAATCTAATCTATATTATTGAATAGTTATGCTCCTTCATTTGGACACCCAATAGCCTTCACAATAGAATCTTGTGTGATTATTACCGACAACCCATCTACCATCGATACCAAGGTGTTGTCTACCACCTTCGCATTCTTCCAGAACTCATATACTTCATTTAAATACACCATCTCCCGAATGTTGAAGAAGTTCTTCAAGCCAACTGCTTCAATCTTAGGTTTGATATTCATCCAATTATCCTTCAAAGAAGTAAAATCGATGAGTCTACCATAGACAAAAGATTTCGACATTTTTAATATGTAAAGGATAAACACTAAACACATAGATATATTTCGCTTAAAAAAGCAAGGTTAGTATAAAAATGAAAGAAAGATATGAAATGAAATGAAACAGATTTGAAGTTTAGAACAGAGGGTTTGATCATCTTTGTTGAGAGCACTCTGAATAAGTCGATTTCTAAGTTTTTCAAGAAAATTCTAGAGTGTAAGGTGTTGTAGATTCTGAGATGATTTCTTTTTTATATACACTCTTGAAAAGTTACTGTTTGTAACATTTTTAACTGATCCTCCGGTAATCATGAAAATGAAGCTACCGAGTTAAAAGTCACCGTTACTATATAATCTGAAAACTTACGACTTTTTAGTTTCTTCAGAACGAATCGTCTGAATCATGGAGTCTCAGACGAATGGTCATTTAATATTACCATATTCAGATTCCGTCTGATTTCCTTGAATTTGTCTTCACTTAAGAGTTTGGTGAAGATATCTGCTCATTGTTGATTCATCTCAACAAATTATAGATTAATGATCCCTCTCTGTACATAATCTCTTATAAAATGATGTCTGACTTCAATATGCTTTGCCCTTGAGTGTTGTATTAGATTCTTTGAGAGATTAATAGCACTTGTGTTATCACAGAAGATTGGAATCTGATCTTCTTAGATAGAATAATCCTCTAACTGATACTTAATCCATAACAACTGTGAACAACAGCTTGCAGCTGACATGTATTCAGCCTCTGTAGTAGATAGAGCAATTGAACTTTGCCTTTTGCTTGATCAAGAAATTAGATTATGACCAAGAAAGTGATAGCCTCCACTTGTACTCTTTCTATCAATCTTATCTCCAGCATAATCAGCATCACAGTAGCTAATTAACCTGAAATCTTTACCTTTCTTATACATTAAGTAAAGATCAGTAGACCTGCTAAGTATCTCAATATTCTTTTCACATCAATATAATGAGATTCTTTAGGATCTGCTTGAAATCTTGTACACAAACAAACACTAAACATTATATCAGGTCTGCTTGCAGTTAGGTAAAGCAAAGAACCAATAATTCCTCTGAAAAGAGTTTGATCAATCTTCTTACCGACTTCAACCTTAGATAAGACGATTGAGGGATGCATAGGAGTTGACATTGATTTAACATTCTCCATTTTATATTTGACCAAAAGTTCTTTGATATACTTTTGTGATGAACTAAAATCTTTTCTTCAGTTTGTTGAATTTGTAAACCAAGAAAGAACTTTAATTCACTCATCATGCTCATTTCAAATTCACTTTTTATAAGATTTTCAAAATTTGAACATAATTTTTAGAAGTTGCACTAAAGATGATATTGTCTACATATATTTGTACAACGACAAAATCATTTTTAATACTTTTCCTAAAAATGGTTTTATCTAGTTGACCTCTAATAAAGTCATTTTTAATAAAAAACGAACTCAGACGATCATACCAAACACGAGGTGCTTGTTTTAATCCATACAAAGCCTTATGAAGTTTATAGACATAATTTGGTTTATCAATGTCTTCAAAAACTAGGGGTCGTTTCACATAAACTGTTGGACCACGAACTTTTCCTAGAGGACTAGAACTAATAAATGAGACATGTGGAGAGGTTCATATTTTTGCTTTGGTGCTTTTAGTGGATAAGAGATTTCGAAATGGGAAGAATTAAGGTGAAAGTTAGAAGTAGAATGAAATCAAAAATGAAATTAAATTTGTGTAGTAAGTTGATGAAGAATATGTACATATGTGTATGTTCTGTTATTGGTGTTCATGATTAATCATGGATTAAAAATTTCCTTATGGATGATATTGATTTGAAATGGAGATGATAATGAGGAATAAATGAAGTAGAAAAGGTGATCTTGGTATGAGTTGTGTTAAAGAAAGATTGTGAAACAAAATGGGTGGTTGATCCGAAAAATTTTTCAAGGAGTATGCTTCAGTCCTTTAGCCACAACTTTTTCTATAGTTATCCAAACAAGATGATTCTTGATTTGGATTAAACTATAAATATATGGCTGCATTTCTTATGAAGACATCAAATTTAAATTCTGTCTTTAAGAATCTCAAAATTTGTCATGAAGTTGAAAACTAGGTGCAATGCATTGGGGAATGAAAGTAAAATTCCTGTTCTGAATCAAGGGAAATTCTGGATTGATTTAGGCTAAACTAGACAGAGTTATCTTATAGAAAGTTGTAGGTCATTCTTTTTTCTTTCTAACGGTATATAGTATGTTAATTTTAATGGAGTCGAAAGTTATGGACCTTATAAGGGAAGATGTTCAAGAGTAAAGTTGTATCTTCTATATTTTGCTTCTTCTGTGATGACGTCATATCTTCTATGTTTTGCTTCTTCTACTTTCTACTTCTTTTATGTTTTGCTTCTTCTGTGATGACGTCATATGGTTTGTGATGACGTCATATCTTTTATGTTTTGCTTCTTCTACTTTTCGCTTCTTTTATGTTTTGCTTCTTTTGTGATGACGTCATATGGTTTGTGATAACGTCATATCTTCTATGTTTTGCTTCTGCTACTTTCTGCTTCTTCTATGTTTTGCTTCTTCTATGATGACGTTATATCTTCAATGTTTTGTTTCTTATACTTTCTGCTTCTTCTATGTTTTCCTTCTTCTGTGATGACCTCATATGGTTTGTGATGACGTCATATCTTCTATGTTTTGCTTCTTCTATGTTTTGCTTCTTTTGTGATGACATCATATGGTCTGTGATGATGTCATATCTTCTATATTTTGTTTCTTCTACTTTTTGTTTCTTCTATGATGACATCATATCTTTTATGTTTTGCTTCTTCTATTTTTTTCACCTGACCTATCTTCTGCTCCATTTTTGACCCTTAAAAAGATAGAATCTGTCTTAAGGTCTTCATAAAAATTGTAGATCTTGAAGTCTTCTTTCAAATAATATAAAGAACACCTTAATCCAATATATGTAGGGAAAGTTATAGTAAATTTTCCCATTCATCTGTCTTTTTCCATTAGTCTGTTTTTAGTCTGTATCTATCTTCTGCTTTATTTTTGACCTTTCAAAAGATAGAATCCATCTTTGAGGTCTGCATAAAAGTTGTAGATCTTGAAGTCTTCTTTTGAATCATATAAAGAAAACCTTAATCCTAATTTTGTAGGGAAAGTTATAGCAATTTTCCTAATTCGTCTGCTTTTTTTCCCATTCGACTATTTTCTCTTTGGTTTCGTCTGTACCTATCTTCTGCTCCATTTTTGATCCTTCAGATGATAGAATCTCTCCTCAAGTCTTCTTAAAAGTTGTATATCTCAAATTCCTCTTTGAAACCATCCTAAGATGATCTTAACCCGACATCTGTAAAGAGATTTATTCCATTCATCATTGGACAGGTTCAACATGATTGAGGACAAAACTCTGTTTGATTCTTTTGGCTATAACTTCTCTAGATTCCCAACTGACTCGATTCTTGAACCATTAGACTCGTAAGACATTGCTCTACATCTCCACCAAAAATCATAGCCATCTGCAATGAATTAAGAAATATTGAGCGAAAAACATGGGATGGGTACAGTGAGTGTGCTCTTCAGTAATATGAACTGGTGTTATTCCACTGAACATACTTCAGTGTTTTGAGTATATCTTGATCTATATGATTCGTAATGAGATGATTTCTGATTTGTGGTAAACTAGAGACATGGAGCTGCAAATGATATGAAGAAATTGTAATCTAATTCGGTTTCTATGAGGTTTAAATTTTAGATAGAAGTTGTCCATAGTATATTGATTTGGACAAGAATAGTCCAAAAATGTTTGAAGTGTATCTTTCGAATCATTAAACTGAATTGAATGATTTTGGTGTCATTATTAACTTAAGACAATGGGGGGACATTTTTCTGGAAGACAATGTTATGTTAGAATGTTCAAGGGTACTGTTGGCAAGACACTTAAGTATAAAAGACATAAGGAACAAATGGAAGGGCAAATGGGACAATTCTTAATCATTAAGGGCATAATTGGAAGAAGAAGTGTTGCCCTGCTTATACATGAAAAAGAAAAACGTGAATGGAAGGATAAGCAGAAGAGAATAACAAAAAATGAGAAAGAAAGAGAAAGAGAGTTTGGTGGTTTGAGAGAAAAGAAGAGAGTTGAGCTAGGGTTTAATTCTTCTTAGTCTTCAAGAAAGATTTTGAAGTTGTTCAAGTAGAGAAAAAGGAAGAGGAAGAAAAGAGCTTCCATTTGAGCTAAAGAATCTCTTCATTTGGTGAAGAATCAAGGGAACCAAGAGAATCCTACCCAAGAGCAAGGAAAAAGACAACCTTGACTTGGATCTTAGTAAGGAAATGAGGTGGGTAATATGTTTATAGTTTTTGTGTGATTGGGCAAATTCTTGCTTATGTGTATGTATAGAATATGTGTTAAATTGGTTGAAATGGATTTGTTGAAAATTCATAATGATTTTTGATTTTTTCATACCGTGAAAGAAGCATGATATTTGATATAATTAAATTATGATTTTGATCAATGTTTTGCCTTGAGCTATGTCATGGAATTTTGTATGAATAGAAAGGAAAGAACATGGAAAAGTATGAAAACATTTTCATAAAATGATTTGAGTATGCTTGTGTGCTTCTGTTTGGGCAAGAGTGGAACTATTTTGTTCGTCACGTGCACGTTGACAGGAGTTTTCTCCCGGCTGCCCGCTTATAGCATATGAGCTCCGAAAAATGGACTCATTCTGTTTCATGGAACCCTCAAGCCGTTTGTTGTGTATTGCATAATTGAATAGCTAAGTATGAATCATTTTGAGTGATGTATGTTATGAATTTTGAGCTAAATTTGATGAATGTTAAAATTGCTTGAACAAAGTATGAATGCTAGAATTGCTAGATATATATATACATACATATGCTTGACTTTGGGTCAATTGCCAATGGCTATAAATATATTAGCCCCTAAGCTGTGTAGCTCAACCCACGCTTCCCTCCTCAGGTGCAGAAAGAGAAGATTAGTGATCCTTGCAAGGCATTGGAACTCTGAGATAGTTAAAGACTTTTGTAATTAAGTTAGTTCAGGAACTTTTTGTAGTTTGGAATCGTTTTAAGCATAAGCATTCAAGTTGTATCATGTGTAGTTTGTATTTTGGTATGTTGTATTTGTATTAAGGAAAAAGGGGTGGTTTTTGAAATGTAAAGATATTATAAAACCAAACATTGTGTTTTGTAATGGGCCTAAGTGATTACCGAAACTCTAATGTGTTCAACAACGTTTGCATCTTTGTGACTGAAAATCTTTTAAATAAATTAGGTCAATTTGATTATCGAATTTTTTTGCATACGTTTTAATTGTTTAAGAAAATTTGCAATGAGTTTTGATTGTTGGTATTGTCTCCGAATGCTGGGGCTCCGGAAGCGGGGGTCTAGCATAAACTTGTTCATCTATAAAACCATTCAAAAATGCACTTTTCACATCTATTTGAAACAATTTTATATTATGAAAAACAACATATGAAAGCAAAATCCTAATAGCTTCTAGTCTAGCTACAGGAGCATATGTTTCATTATAGTTTATTCCTTTTTATTGATTATAGCCTTGAGCTACTAATCTAGCTTTGTTACGGTTTACTTTTCCTGATTCGTCTAGTTTATTTTTGAATACCCATCTGGTTCCTATAATAGATTTATTGAAAGGTTTAGGAACTAGAGAACAAACTTTATTCCTTGTAAATTGATTTAACTCCTCTTTCATAGCTAAAATCTAAGCTTCGTCTTGAAGAGTTTCATCAATTTTCTTACGTTCTAATTTAGACACAAATGTTACATTTGCCTCTCTTCTAAATTTAGATCTACTTCTCACTCCTTCTAAAGTTTCTCCTATAATCATGTTTTCAGGGTGAGAAGATTTATATCTCCAATCTCTTCTTAAACTAATATTTTCAGAAATATCTTCTACCTTATCAGATGGATCATTTGAGGGTGAATTGTCTGGGTTATTAACTAAAGGAGTAGATAGAGTTTCATCATCAGAATCGTGTCTTTTATCTAGATGAGAATCATCATCAAATTTTACATGCATGGTCTCTTTAACAGATTTAGAAACATCTTCAACAGACTTAGAAACAATATTATAAACTCTATAAGCTTTAGAAGTAATTAAATAACCTAGAAAAATTCCTGAATTGATCTTAGAATCAAATTTATCCTATTTTTCTTTTGTATTCAAAATAGTGCATTTGTAACCAAAAGGGTGAAAGTAAGAAATATTTGGCTTTCTTCCCTTCCA
>JAOTAX010159532.1:0-14398 GCA_025629825.1 Erythroxylum guanchezii
TATTATTATTATTATTATTATTATTATTATTATTATTATTATTATTATTATTATTAATTATTGTTATTATTATTATTTATTATTATTATAAATTATAAACTTCTTCTTCTTCTTCTTCTTCTTCTTCTTCTTATTAATTATTATTATTATTATTATTATTAATTATTGTTATAAATTTTCTTCTTATTATTATTCTTTTATTATTAATTATTATTATAAATTTTTTATAACAATAATAATAATTATTTTTATTATACAAAATTAATTTTCTTATTATTGATACAATTAAAAAATTTCAAATACACTTCAAATAAATATTGATAAAATTATAAAATAATCAATGAATTACATCTTTCCAATCATATTATACTGTAGGGGCATTTTCGTCATTGACACTGTTTTTTTGTTCTGTCCATTGCAACCAAAAACATTTTTGTTCTTGAGACGGAGACAGTTTTTTTTGTTCTGTCCATTGCAACCAAACACCTCACTGTCTCTAATTTTTATTCTGTTCTGTCTCCAAATTTTTGTCTCGTTCTGTCTCTACATATTAAGACGGCAACCAAACGCAGCGTAAGTGGCATTTATGGCCACTTAATTCCCATTATTCCTCCATTCATGATGGGGGTTAGAGGAGGCTAAAAGTTGGCAAAAACTCACTCATTTCCTTGCATATTATTGTAAGAAAACGAGTGAGAAATGTGAAGAGTTCATATTACACACACTTATTCTCTATCTTAAGGACATACATCAAAGCTAGCACTTTATGTGTGCTCTAACCATTCATCCTAAAAAGTTTCAGACTTTTCTCTTCGTGTGGATATCATTAAAGACATCCTACTTTAGTTATTATGGTTTATGAAAACTTAAAGAGGTGAAGACAATGAAGAACAAGGGATTTTTTAAGTTACATTTCTGAAATTCATTTTGTTTTTTTTACTACATCTAATGCCATGCTTGATTTTGTATTTTCTGAGTTTCGTTTTATTTTCTACTGTGTATTTTGATATGTGATGCATATGATGCATAATCAAAACCTAACAATTTGGACACACCTGAGTTGTCTATATTCCTTTGGGTCATGTTAAAGAAAACTTCCAAAGCTATAGTGAATATATAAGGTGACAAAGGATCCCCCAATCATATACCTTTTGCCCTCTGAATATTTGGGTAGGCTCACCATTCACCAGTATGGAGAATGAGGTAGTTATGATGTAAGATTTGATTTAGGATATGAAGAAGTCTAGATGGTTAAAGGCCTTTAGACAGTTGAGTATAAAACCCCAAATTAAGGAATCAAAGGCCTTGTATAAATCATCCTTCATTGAACAAATCTAAATTGCTAGATTTGTGTAGTAGTCATTAAAAAGCTCATGGGATAGTAACAAGTTTTCCCCCACTCTTTTTCCTTTAATAAAAGCTCCCTAATATTCATTGATGATATTGGTTAGAGTTCCTCTAAGTCTTCTCGCTAGGATTTTAGCAATTACCTTATAGACCAAATTGTAGCAGGAGATATGTCTATAATCTTTTAGGGAATATGGATTGTATTTCTTAGGAATGAGTCATATATAGGTTTTGTTAAGCTCTTTAAGCATTTTATGGTTCTTGAAGAACTCAAGCACACATTCAATTGCATATTCCCCATTTATGTCCTAAAGGTAAAGGCAAGCATTGAACCCATCTGGACCTGGCACTTTGTTAAGATTGAAACTAAAGATTGCCATTTTGATTTCCTCTACTTTTAATGGCTTAATTATTTCTAATTTTGTTTCCTTATCTAGTTCATTGAATAAGTATTGTTTGATTCTATGGATTGAGGATAAGGAAGCCCTCTCATTTTCAATTAACTCCTTATCATAGTAAAAAACAATTCCCTTCGGGACTAATTGATCATTATTTATATTGCCATCATCATTCACAAAAGTAGCAAATTTGTTGTTGTTTTTGTGTGCCAGCAAGGAGTTGAAAAAAAGTTAGTACATTTGTCTCCCTCCTTTGACCAATGTATTCTAGCTTTTTGTTTGAGGTAGGATTTATGCAGGCAAAGGGTTATGGTATACTTTTATAAAGAGATGACTTCCATATCCTTAAGCCTGCTATTGGTAGGAGATCTGTAAAGTTCAGGTTGACAATATTGAAGTTGCATTTTTGCATTTCTAAGTTTATCCTTAGTTTTAGGGCATGCCATCCTTTTCAGTCGCTTGAGTTCCTCTTTTACTTTCTTAATTTCAACCATTAATTGGTAAGCTTTGCATATAGAAATTAAGCTTTACATTTCTCTATTCACTATATCTGAAGAACTTAATCATAATAAAGAGCTCTTCAAAACTACTTTCATTTCAATAATTTACTCAATTTGGAGTGAAAGAAATAAAAACTTATACAAAGGGGAAGCCACTGAAATGCATCAATTAGCTGACAATAATCTAAATTGGATTAGAGAGATCATAGTGGCAAAGAATGCACAAACAAACTCACTCCAAATATGAAGCTTAGGTGGAATCTTTAAAAACTTGATTATTTTTATCTCCTAAGTTTAATGTACTGATTATGAGCAAGTTGTAACTTAGCTGTCATTTTAATGATGTAATAACTTTTGTTAGTGTTAATGAAATATTTGATTCATTTTTCAAAAAAAAAAAACATTAGATTGTAAAATCTAAATGGAGAATTGCATCTAGTAGTTGGGTAAAGGCCCTGCACCTCTATGTGAGAATGGTATAAAGATAATGGAGGCCCAAAGAAAGCATATAAGTTAGGATAACTATTTAGCCATGCATTGTTCACATGTACCCTTTCTAATTTTTTCCTCATAAAACATTTCCCATTTTGTCTATAGGACCATGTAAATAACTATCCATAGAATTTAAGGTCCATAACTCTCACCAGTGACAAAATTAGAAAGTTCTTTCCTATTAGTGTTCCTACTTATAGTTAGCGCTTTAACCTCTTCATTCCTTATTATTCAATTAAAATCTTCTACCAACATCCACAATAAACTAGCATTATTGGTGATTATACCTAATTATCTTCATAGTGTTGTTCTATGAAATTTCATATTAGTAGCATATATAGCCGAAAATAGAAAAGCATTTCCTTAGAGAGTAGGCAAACACCTTAAATGAATTACTTGATAAGTGGAGAAGAGTTCTGTCACATGAATTTGTGAGGGGATAAACCTAATTATGATTCTCCCATTATAATGGAATGCATGATTCATGATAAAAGCATATTTATTGCCCAAAAACTTAATTTCTTCCTTCAAATGTTTTGCCTTGAGTTTGGACACTAATAGTGCAAACAAAATTGGTCTCTTTTTTTATATATGAAATCATTGATACACTGTTTTTTAGGGCTATTAAACAATTTAACATTCCATGTAAGGATTCATGATAGTTGGTTAAGATCTTCAACTTCGCCTTTTTTCTTTTTGCTAGATTTTCTCCCTTTTAGGTTCTATAACTTTAACCATGTTTAGTGAATTACCATTTTACTTGAGTCTAATGCTTCAATGTCTGTTATTTTAGTTACTAGTCCATTCTTTTTTTTTTGGAATCCCCCTGTGGTTATTGTTGTATGTTGTAGCTCCTTTGTTTTAGTTGCTTTCACAATTTCCACCCTTTGAGGTTCTTCTACGCCCACTATTGTCTATTGCGGTTACACACCTCAATTATTGTCACCTTTTCCCTTCTATAGGCTTACTCATCATATGAATCTTAGATGGGCTTGTTCTTTTGATCTAGATTAGTATTACCAACTTGTTTTTCCCCAATATTATTATCCTTTTGATCTATTAACACTTCATAAGCCTCTGTTTTGAAAGACCTTACCAATTGGTCTCCATATTCTGCTAGATGTGGCCTTCCAAGTATAACTTAGTTTTATAGTATGATCAACTAGTTTCCCTTCATCAGTAAGTCTTTTGATAATCAAGGTAGAAGGAAGGTTAGCTTCTTTAGGTACCTCCACACATGGTCTTACGTATCCTATCCTCTCCAACTTAGTTATAAGGGAGTTCATACATAAAGGCTTACTAAGAGAGCTAGTTATGAAGCTTAGTCCCTTTTTGGTCCAATATTTTAAAAGTAAGTTGTGAAAGTTAATCCATAAAGGGATTTCCTTGATGTTGCTTCTGTCAAGACATAAACTGGGGTACTACTTTAGTAGAAGAATGGGTTTAACTATGATATGTTAGGTGCATTATTCTAGAATGTTTGTGAGATTTTTCCTTTTGAGAATCTGAATATAAAATAATTTTCAATTACCAATAAGATTTTTTCTAAACTTTCTTTAATCCATATTATAGTCGGCCAAACATTCGCTTATAGGTGTGAGACTCTTTTATCTAAAAATAAAGTAACCAAACACTTTTAAATTTTCAACATCATAACCCTAAGTAGTATAGTTTAAAGAAAAAAAATTTAACTAGATGTCAAATTAAGATAAAATTTAGTAAAATTTAAAAAGTAAATTGACATCCAAACCTCCCTCACTTATGGTAAATAAATTTCATTAGAAACTAAACCTTATTATACAACCTATAATTCCTTATATAAATACAAAAAAACCCAATATTTTACAATAAAAATATAATAATATGTTTATTTATAAGTGTGGAACATAGATGGTTGTTGATGCTGGGCAAGTTTTACAATTTTTTAGCCCTTAAACTACTGCAAGTGCACGGGTCGTGAATTGTAGTACTTGAGGTGTCGATCCCTCGAGGAGTTGGTAAACTAATCTAATTCTAAGTTATCTAGGGCTTAAAGGATTATTAAAAAATGAAAATAAACTGAACAGAAAAGTAAACACGGGAATATGGATTGATAGAAAATTAAATTGCAAAATTAACACAAACGAAATCAAATTGAGCACCACCAACTTAACAATGGAAAATTACATAAGAAGAGTTACCAAATTATGAGAGGGGAATTTTCCTATCATTAATGCTAACCTAGTCAATTATGTGTTAATGAGGTGTATGTCCTAGACTATCGAAAGGAATATTACTCTCTCTTGAGTTATAATCACAAGCCCTAAATAATAATCTCTAGTTAGTTTTAATACCGAACATGTAATATGTCAATTAAAAACAGCCCTAATCTTAATTAGTTCTTAAGCTTTCTAATAAACAATCGAGTATCACACGAGATTTCTTTCCTCATAAAAACCAATTTGATTAATTACGTGGTCTATTAGATTGCTTAACTCTTATTAATCCAAGCCAATCATCTTGCATTTGGTTTACCTCCTTGATTTATTACCAAAGCATGAAGTTACAACAATTAATCACAACACCTAATGAGATTAATAAAAAAATAACTAGATTAACGTTAAATCAAGTCAAAATCCCTAAAGAAAAGTTAGAACATCATAATCAATACCGAATCCATTATCATACAATCCATCTCAATCTCATACATTTAAATGAATGAAAATGAAAGATGGAAAGACGAAATAAACTTGGAAAGATAGAGGTTGAAGCTAAAGAACAAGTCTTCTTCCTTGCTCTTCCTTCTCTCTCTCTATCTTCTTCTTGGAGTTTTCCAAAGTGGCAAAGAATGGAGCTCCTTTCTATGTCATTTCTCCTTCTTTATATAGTATTTTCCATTTAGGGTAAACCTTAGGGATTTCCTGTGCCCAAAAAGTCAAAAAAGTCCCTCGGAAACTTAAGTCCGGAAGACTGCTCGCATCTTCTGTCGCATAGGCCACAATCGTGGCTCATATTGCCACGATTGTGGCTCAAGATTCTACTCTCTGTCATGATCATGGTAGAGGAAGTCACGACCATGGTAGTACCACCAAGCTTCTGTCACGATCCTGGCATATGGGCCACGATTATAGGCCTGGGTCGAGTTCTGGGCTTCCTCCGATTCTCCTCCGTTCTTTGATATTAGATCTGAAGCAATAACAAAGATGTTAAAGCACCTCAAATACAAAAAAATTAAGCTTAATGAAATACTCTAACCCATAAAACACTCAAAACACGAATGTGCAACTAAATAACATAATCCTAACCTAAACATGCACTAATTATTCAATTTAACAACTAAACACATACTAAACTACCCACCAAAACATTATGTAATCCACCACTATCAATATCCCCACACTTAATTTTTTACTTGTCCTTAAGCAAAGACAAAACAAGAAAAACACACACACCAAACACAATTAACAACAAAACACAAATTGCAATAATGGTAAAATGACATTAAACTTAACGTAACAAATTTAACTATAAACACGATCCCTCAAGTCATTCTAACTTATTAACTTGTGAAATCTATGTCTAAGTACTTTGGACTAAATATACATAATAATCAAGACTTAATGTCACATCCATTCGCTCCTCTTAATTACACACATACATTGATAATTATTTAGTCAATAAAAATGTAACTATCATTAAGCACCTTTTTATCAGAAATCATGTTGTTCATAAGATTAGTAGGATTTATTAAAAAACACACTATTTCTTTTAATTTTAATTGACATGAACCTGGCCTTTTATGAGAAGGCAAATATTTGTGACGAATGTCCCCTGATTACTCAACTAGGCCATATTTTTATTAAACGGCTTAGTTGGAATGTCATTATAGCCTTTTAAAGCGATGATAAACATTTGTGATGAATGTCCCTCAGTTACTCAACTATATCACATTCTCAACTGACTCCTAGCTCTATTCATAACCCGATTTGTTTCAAAAAGGGCCAGCGGAATAGTTATTTATTTAAGATTTGCATTTTGTTAATATTATTATTACCTACATCATTTCTTAAGCTAATCAATCTCATGAAAAGAAACTAATGATGCTACATATTTGATTGGCCTAAAATTATGAATGAATGCGGTAAATTCCTAGAATAAATGAACTAACATTGTATCCTAATTAACATGCATATTTAATCGAAACAATCTAGAACACCAATTTCACAAGCTAATAAATCTTTGCAACCAAAAAGACTATGTTCAAAGCTAACTGTTAAGTCTTACTCATTAACATATGAACATGAATCACATCATGCAAACCTAAACAAACTAGCATGTAAAATTCACAATCAAATAAAAACATGTAATGCATTTCAACCCTCCCTACACTTGGACAACACATTGTCCTCAATATGAGAAAAACAAACAAACAAAACATAAGGTGGGAATACGAATAACGAAACAAGAGAAACATGAGAATAATTGAAAATAGCAATAAAATAAAAGAACAAGGCTAGAGTATAAAAGCGGTGGAAGTTGAACACCTTGAGCCTCAAAATATCAGTGAATCTATCGTATATCCTGGCTCTGGCGTCTTTGTTCTCTAGCCATCTCCTTCAACACCTTGGCATTTTTTGAAATGGATTTGTTAGTGTTTGAAGCTGCCTCCATTACCTTCTCCCATCTCGTTTGTTCTTCCTTTTCCAACTCCTTACTGGTTGAGTCCTCCTCCTGCTGCGATGGTGCCGAGCTTGAATTGGCCTATCCTACCCTAGTCTTGATGTGAGATTTAACACTGATATCTCAAAGTTCCATATTATAGGACTTTAATATTTCGTCACTCATCAAGTGAAGAATGTTAAGAAATTTAGGATGATGGATAGTTAGTCCATTGCAGTTAACACCATAGTACTCTGCAATAGCTATGACCAAGTACTCCATGCCCAAATTATTTCTTCTCTTTCTTAAAGAAGCAGTAATTGCATTAAAAATATAGGTGGAGATGCAAACTTGGATGCCATGATCTATGCACCATAATATGAAAAGTTCTTTGGTTGAATACTTGTTAGTTTCATATTTGTTAAAGAAAGTTTGACACATAAATTTATGTAATAACAAGTGTTTAAGGCTTCTAATAATATTGTTGTGGGAATTTTTGGCATCAAAGCTCTCCAGCCCAGTTAATTCTATCCAATATTGGGTGGCACGAAAGTCATTGTGCTGATTGACTGTGGTTGAATTGGGGAATCCCCTAATTTCACACAAAATGTCATATAATCTAACCCATATGGTTGGCCTCGCAACTGAAACCATAGTTCCTTGGGGTTGGTTGGCTTAAATTAGAGGGAGTGAAGAATTCTAGGGTTAGTTCCTCATAAATAGGATAATTGAATTGCATGAATTTTTCCTATTGAATTCTTTTACCTAAAGCCTTAACCCATTCTCTCAATCTGATTGTTTCTAACGTATCAAAATCTAAGTATTTAGGCACCATGATGTTCTTTAGACTAAGGGTGTGATAGCAGTTACCTTCCTCCTTCGAGAAGATCGAAAAAGGTGCACCGTAATCTAGTGCCCTATTTCATTGTCTATAGCCCGATACTTAGACTTTGCCTTTAGGTCGGGTTCGCTTAACCATTTACTTGATGTGCAGTCCTATTAGATTGAGAGTTGTGAAAAGTTTGGAGAGAGTTAGAGATTTGAAGGTTGTTAGAGAGAAGTGAGAGGATAATGAGGTTTTAAGTTTAGAAAGAGAGTGAGAGAATGGAAAGTGAATGAAAAATGAAATTAAATGTAAGTATATAGGTGAGGAAGAGTTAGGAGGGGTAAAATTGAAAAAATTTAAGCTGAAAATCGCATGTTCTCATTAGCGTGGCACTGCAAAATCCCACAATTCTCTAATTTTTCGTCATTTCCTCATTTCGCTCCCGAGATCCTTCCTTAACTTATTATTTACACCATTTCCTCATTTTGCTTGTTTTCTAAATCATCCTATGTCAAATTGATCCTCAATTCTTCCAAAATAATTGCTAGAAATTAAAACATACACAAATAGAATTTGAAACCTTTCTATCACAAAAGATGAAATAAGAAATGATAAAAATCATAGGTTGCCTCCCATGTAGCGCTTCTTTTATCGTCAGTAGCTCAACATATGTTTTTTGCTCATGGTGGTTTAAACGAGTCGTTCAATGGTGGTGTGATCATGGATTTCATAAAGTGCAGGTGAACCACCGAATTGCTCTTGCTACCAACTTTCTTCTTCAGCCTCTTCATTTGCTTTCACGTCTTTAGTTAGGGTCGTGGTTATTCGAATGAGTCTTTACACATGCACCCTTGCTCAAATTCTTGACAAGACTCATTGTTTTTCATAGCATCGACAGATTTATGAAGATGGCTGTTAACTTTGGACACCTTGATTGACATCTTGTCATCCCCCACTCTTAAAGTCAGCTCACCCCCATCAATGTCTATAATCGATCGGGCGATGGCCAAGAATGACTGTCTAAGCATAATTGATGTTTCCAAGTCTTCTTTGATGTCCAAAATAACAAAATTTGTAGGGAAGGTGAATTTGTCGATTTTAACCTGAACATCTTTAATTACCCCTTTAGGATGATGGACTTATCTATTCGTCATTTTAAAACGCATCCTAGTGGGTGTGATCTCGCCTAACTCCAATTTTTGACACAATTTGTAAGGCATCGTACTGACACTAGCTCTTAGATTTGTGAATCTCTTATTTATTTTAACACTACCAATGGTACAGGGGAGGTAAAAGTCCCCCAGATCATCTCTCTTTTGTGGTAGTGTTAGCATTTCCGTGGAGTTCCTTTCGCTTGACAATTCATTCTCAACCCTCTATTTGATAGATTCCATAAGGGTGAGTTGTGTTTGTAATTATTCTATCACATTTAGAAATTCCTTTAACTCCATTCCTTTTGACTTCTACTATGCTAGAATAGGATATGGAATTGGAGGTTAATATTTCTTAATTTCAGGTAAAGTATATTTAATTTACAGGGAACTTTTATTGGCCTTCTGCCTTTCTTTTCCCCATTGTCTTTAACTTGATCGGTTTTCTCGTCAGCAACCTTGGTGACCATCATTATTCTCTCTTTTGGATTTGCCTCAGTGTTGGTCTGAAGGGTTCCTGCACTTCGAGTCAATCATGCATTTGCTAACTGACTCATTTGGACTTTCAGGTTGTGTATGGAGGAAGTGTGGTTCATTGTGACTTATTCAAAGTTTCCTTCTAGCCTCTTATGAGCATCCTTTATGCCTCCAATATTTTTTAAGATCTTATCCAACGTAGAGTCCATAGAGTTTGGTTTCTCCTGTTGGAAACCCAGTGGTCCTTGAGGTCAGAATTGACCTCCCGCATTGTTTGAACAAGAGAAGTTAGGGTATTTTTCCACCTAGGGTTATACGTGTTTGAATAGGGATTGTTCCCTCTACCTTTATCGAACTGTGTGCCTATATAGTTAACTTGCTCTGCTTCTTAGTCCTTCATCAAGAAACAATCAATAGTGTTGTGGCTATCCTGTCCACACAACTCACACCTTCTCTAAATAACTTTTATAGGTTGAAGAAGATGCCTTCATATTATTTAGTTATCGAGTCAAGTTGTGGATCTTAGCTTGCATTTATGTTATTTGGTCAACAACTATAGCTACCTTATACTCTCGGAGGGTTATGTGTTGTCTACTTCATTCATTCGTCCACAAACAACTATTACTAGCCATTTCTTCTAGCAACTCCTTTTCTTTTTCAACAATCTTTCGCATAAGCGATCTTCCTAATGTTGCATATATGGTACCTCTCGTGGGTGGATTTACTCCGTTGTAGAAAGTTTGTAAAAGGAATTCTTTGAGTAGGTTGTGGTGTGGACACCTCCTTTGTAACTCCTTATATCTCTCCCACGCCTCGTAAAGGGATTCCCTATCACTTTGTTGGATGTTCATGATTTCTTTTATCATCTTTGTTGTCGTAATGAGGGCAAAATATTTGTCTAGAAATACATGTACCAATTGCTCCCACGTTGTGACATTTGAGGGGCTTAACGAATGATACCAAAATTTGGCTCTATCCTTTAGCGTAAATGTGAAAAGCCTCATTCTAACAGCGTCTTCTGACATCCTATGATATCGAAAGGTATCATATATTTCGAGGAAGTTTACAATATGTGCATTGGGATCCTCGTTGGTCAGTTTATCAATTTGCACATGCGTTTGCAACATGTTCAATAGGGCTGGTTTAATCTCAAAAGAAAGTGCTTGAACTGGGGGTTGGGTTCCTGCTTGATTGGTAGCATTGAACCCCGGTCTCATGAAGTCCATAAGGGTTCGCAGTTAGTTGCCTTAATGTCCTCCTTAATTGAGCTCTTGCTGAAATTCTTTTTCCGTTGGTTCCTTTATTTCTTCTTCTTGGCATTTTGATAGTTGTACATTAGTATGTGCTTTTTCCTAAGTATTTGGTATGTTTTTCTTGTTGGATTAAAAACAAAAGCATACTAGATTTGGCTAAATGATAGATTTCAAAAACTTTTTCCGAAATCAAAACACAATGGAAGCATAAAAACCAAGTCAACATGTTTTAATCCATACATGATACGGTTTTAGGAAAAATAATAACATAAGAACAAGATTAAAATTTTATCGACTCCTTTGCTACAACTTTTTCTCCTTTCTATTATATCCTCTCCACACTATTGTATGCTCTCCATACTATTGTATCCTCTCCTTGCTGTTGTATCCTCAACCAATCCGATCTACCACTTGTTCTTTTTGGACAACTTGGTTAACAGGATCCTTTGGTGGGAAAGGAGAAGAAATATTGTAGAGGTTTTCCCCTTATGATCAATTAGTTGAAAGAACCAAAATGAGACACTCTCATTCCTAATTTTGGCTAGATCATGAAAGAAAGGAGAGGGGAATCGTAAAAACCAACCAATGCACCACTTCTTTCTCCTAAGCAAAAAGAAAAAGAGAGCAATAAATGAGACATTCTCATTTATTTAATATGGCTAGATGAAAAGACAAAAAACCAAAACAAGACACTCTCATTTTGGTTATATGATGAAAGAAGGGAGAGAGAGCAACAAATGCACTACTTCCTTCTTTTAATCAAAATGAAAGAGAGGCCAATAAATGAGATTCTCATTTTCGATTATATGATCAAAGAATGGAGAGAGAGTAGCAAATGCACTACTTCCTTCTTTAATCAAATGAATGTTAAATGGTTTATATGTTTTTCTACTTGCCAACATTAAATGACAACCATTAAACCATTTAATAATAAGACCGTTACACCATTTAAGGATGATGAAGCATGATTAAAACCCACCTTATATTTAGCAATTCAATGCTAAATGTGCAGGTATTCATTTAGCTATGTAAAACCGAAATCTACATTTTGTAGATTTCAAGTTTGCCCTTTTTTTGTCTTTACAAATATTGTTTCAATTTAATTAATCTAATTAATCAAATCAAACCAAAATCTAACCTAATATTAAATGTTCATTTTGGACTTCTAATTAGCAATTAATTAATGTAAGCTTAACATTTAATCTTAGGCTTAAAACCCATTTTAATTAACTCTTAATTAAATTGTTCTAGTCTTATTATTCCGAATCTAATTCAGTCATTTCCTTTTATTTTCTTTCTGGTAACTTTTATTTATTTTTCTTACTTTGCTTGATAACCTTTCCTAGAAGCCAAGTAGGGAATCTAATTAGACTTATATAATTCAAGCTTCAATAAGCCCAGAATTAATCTAATCTAATTATAATTAATTCCAAATTATTAACCAAATGTCATTCCACTAAAGACAACTAGCTGAACTCTTGAATTACTAAATAATTTGAGAACACATATTTCAAATTAGAAGTCCAATTGTAAACTCTATTATGAACCATATTAGAGCTATTAACACAATAAAGGGTAAAATTACCATTTTGCTCTTAATTGGTTTTTCCTTCTAGATCTCCCACTTTACTCTATATGGTGATTAAAACACAAAATCTTATCTTAGTGTTAATACTTGATGGGTAGCTAGTCCACCAAACAACTGGCATCACCAATCTCTGGAAAACATCTAGAAGTGATGATATCACTATAAACTCTTTATTTGTGTGAATGTTCACTGATACATGTTTCAATTAATAATTCCAACATGCAGACACTAGATTAATACTCTGTAAAAATCTATTCTGATCATATCAAGAATTATAATGAAACACATATGAGTTCACCACTTATCAAGATTGTGGTTCGTAATAAAAGAATGCTAAAGTTTATGTTTTAAGATTAAAGACCATTATATGCTACTAATAATCATCAAATGTAATGATTACTGAATACATTCAACATTATAGCAATATATATACTAATGATTGAATTAATGACTAAATACATATCAAAGTATACCCTAAAACACGATGCAATTTATACTTATCATGTATCAAGAACTTTTTATGGTCTGAAAAGGTTGATATCTCTAAAGGTGAAAAAAAATCAAATGGGAGCAATGATACTGGAAAAAGTAGGAGAAGGCTAGGCTTGGTTTGTTTGTAAATAACTCAGCTAATCCTAGTCACTAAGAGAATCTGGAGACTATTCAATGATAAAGGGGAATTATGGAGAAAATGAAATAATGAGTATTACCTAAAAGAATCAAGCTTCTGAAAATTAGGGGAAAAGAAAGAAAATTTATGGCCTTTCAAACACTTGCTTAGGAATAGGCAAGCTGTTAAGTCAAAATGACTTTATGATTAATAATTTTGATGAAGACCAAATAATAATAATAATAATAATAATAGAAGAAAGTAAGACGGAGCGCGGCGGAGAAACTAAGACGAAGTGGAAGCTGAAAGGAAGATGCAAGAAAATAAGACGAAGCGGAAGCTGAAAGTAAGACGAAGGAAAGTAAGACAAAGCGGAAGCAGAAAGTAAGACACAAGAAAATAAGACGAAGTGAATCAAAGAAACTAAGACGAAGCGGAAGCAAAAAGTCGGACGCAACAAAATAAGACAAAGCGGAGAAACTAAGACGAAGCGAAGCGGAAGCTGAAAGTAAGACCAAGAAAATAAGACGAAGCAGAAGTAGAAAGTAAGGCGCAAGAAAATAAGACGAAGCGAAGCGAAGAAACTAAGACGAAGTAGAAGCAGAAAGTAAGACGCAACAAAATAAGATGAAGCGGAGAAAATAAGACGAAGCGAAGCGGAGAAAATAAGATGAAGCGGAAGAGGAAACTAAGACGCAAGAAAATAAAACGAAGCGAAGCCGACAATGAGACGATAGAAAGTAAGACGAAGCAATAGTAGAAACTAAGACGAAGACCCGATGCCACGTCGATGGTTAATCAGTTTGAGTTAGTCACAAAACTCAACTGAATAACTATTTCTTCAAAGATCAAGAAACAAAAAGAAAGAACCGGTTATCAAGAAGCAGTTGAAGACGAAGGCCATAAATACGAGTCGGAGTCGAAGACTGAAGAAGTTAGAGATTTTAAAAAGATTACACGAGTGAATTCAAAGTTACAAAATCATTGTATTCATTTTGCTAAACTCTAGAGCTATATTATCTGTAACAAAGCTCGAAACACCTTTTAGTAGAAAGAAGAAAAGCTAAGAGCCTGAAGAGGCTAGGTGAAAGGAATACTTGTTGTAAGAGACCTGAAGA
>JAOTAX010159608.1:0-14392 GCA_025629825.1 Erythroxylum guanchezii
TTGATTGATCGCACCGCGCTAGCACGCCACTTCCACTGGCTCGAGCTCGGACTTCCCTCTCAATGTCGAGAACGGGTTGGCGGGAGTGTGGTGCTACAAATTTCATCGGATCTATCTATAGTAACTCTTTTCTTCATATCTCCTACTTGTTTCTTCAGGCAGACATTTTCTCTCTCTAACACTTTCGTGTTTTTCAAGTTTTCTACAAACTTTTTCTTTAATGATTTATACTGCTTTAGTATAGCATGTGAATCTTCTAACAACTTTAAATATGCATCTTGTAGTTCAGTAAAGTTAGAAGTTACCTCTTCGTCACTTTCTTTTTCGGCTACTAAACATATATTTGCTTGAACTAATGCTTCTGAATCAGTATCAGATTCGAACGAATCCAAATCATCCCATGTTGCCATCATGCTCTTCTTATTTTTTTTATTTTTCTTTGGTTTTCTTCTCAGCAATGGACATTCAGACTTATAGTGTCCTAGTTTATTGCACTCGTAGCAGATGACAAATGTTTTCTCGTTCTTGCCTTCATCTTTGCTATTCTTCTTAAAAGAAAAATCTTTATTTCATTTTGCTTTCTTCTTCCACATCCATCTGATCTTTCTCGAAATGAAATATAATTCATCATCATCTTCGCTTGAATCTTGTTCAGATTCACTGGTATCGTCATTCTTGATTTCTTCAATCTTTAACGTTTTTGACAATGAACTTTTTTTTCTGAGTCTTGTGATTCTTTTGTCCAGCCTTTAATGCTATAGATTTGTCCCGTCTAGGTTTCTCTTCTACATCAAATTCCATTTTGTGTATCTTCAAAGAACCCAACAATTCATCAAGCTTTAATATACTCAAGTCCTTGGCTTCTTATACTGCAGTGACTTTAGGTCTCCATCTTTTCGATAGACTTCTGAGTTCTGACATGGTCTTGATTATCGTAAATTCTCCCAAGAGTTTTAAGTCCATTAACGATAGTTTGAAATCGTCCAAACATCTTATCAATAGACTCATCTTCCTTCAACTTAAACAGCTCATACTGGTGTACAAGAATGCTTATCTTGGAATCTTTCACCTAGTTGGTGCCTTCATAGGCAATGGATAGAGTGTCCCACATCTCCTTTGTAGTGTCGCATCCATGAACTTTACCGTATTCACTTTTGCTTAAGGCACAACTCAGAAAGAACTTGGCCTTTGAGTTAAGTTGGAATCTAGCTTTTTAATCAGCTGACTATTTGGTACGTGAAATGGCATTTCCTTCATCATCCATTGGTATATACAATCTATTCTCGATAATCTCCCAAAGATCAATTTGTGTTGATTCTATGAAGAGTCACATCCTGTCCTTCCAATAATGATAATCTTCACCATTGAACGCAGGAGGTCTTGTGATGGAGGCACCTTCAGCTATAAAAACATGTGATTCAACCATGGATCTTTGTCCTCACTTTGTAACGATGGTTCTTGGAAACCGATCTCTAATACCAACCGAAGTAAATCACTTGTTAGTATAGACTTTATGTACAATATACAAAATGCACAAGAAGGGGGTTGAATTTTGTATCCTTTTCGTGAATACAATCCCCTTTGATATTTCTTTGAAAACTAACTTTTTCCAAGCTATTAAGTGAATATCACAATGTTTTGTACAAAAATATCTTCATGATTAAATCGCAAATAACTTATATATACTTGTATAAGAACAATAGAAATTAGAGTAGAGAGTTAGAGAGTAGACACAGTGATTTTATCCTGGTTCACCCCAAACCTTGGGCTACATCTAGTCCTCAGAATTCTTCTGAGATTTCACTATTCTTCTCGAAACGTACAAGTATTCTTTCTCTACAGAGCCTCTTTAGGTCTCTTACACCAAGTATTATTTTCACTCTCTTAGCCTCTTTAGGCTCTCAGCTTTTCCTTTCTCTCACAAGAAAGATATTGCAAGCTTTATTACAGTAAAGATTGCTCTAGTGTTTCGCACAACAAATACAGTAGTTCAAAAACTAAGATCTCAAAACTTGTTCACTAACTAGTTCAGTCTTCGACTCCGACTTGTATTTATAGCCTTCGTCTTCAACTGCTTCTTGATAACTGCTTCTTTTTTCTTGTAGAAATCGTTATTCAGTTGAGTTCTGTAACTAACTCAAACTGACTAACCGTCTGACGTACTATCGTGTCTTTGTCTTCGTATCATCTGTGTTTTTACTCTTCTTCTGTGTTTTCTTCCCTCTATGTTTTCTTCCTTCTGTATTTTGTTCCTTCTGTGTTATCTTCCTTCTGTGTTTTGTTCCTTCTATGTTTTGTTCCTTCTGTATTTTCTTCCTTCTGTGTTTTCTTCCTTCTGTCTTTTGTATCTTCTGCCTTTTGTATCTTCTGTGTTACTGTGCTTCTTCGCTTCTTCTATCTTTTTACTGCACACTTAACACACTTATCAAAATAGTTCATTTATTTCTAATATTGTTATTGTTTGATTTTCATCAAAATTATTAGACGTAAAGTCATCTTGACTTATCATCAAGAGGCAAGGCAGCACTCCTAGTTTTAATTATTTTGTATTTGAAGGAAGTTTTGTAAAGCAAGGCTTTAGTTGCATTTTGAGCAAATCATGGTTCATTTATATTTTGTATTTTGGGATTTTGATGTATTAATGTATTTGTGGCTTGAAATGTCCACTAAAGCTTTGTAAAACTTTTATCTTTTGATGCAAATGGAATACGCTTGCATATTTGCTCATGACTCTCTCAAGTTTGTACGTTGCATTTTTTAAGTTTTCATAATGGAAAAATTCGTGCTCTGACTTCGGGAGAAAATCTGGTTTAATCTAGACTGATTTAGGCAAATGCGTCTTCTAGAAAGTTGTAGGTCCTTCTTTTATCTTTCCAATGGTATATAGTATGAAATTTTTGGACATCTAAGTTGAAAGTTATGGTCCTTATAAGGGAAGATGTATCTTCTGCATTTTGTTTCTTCTACGTTTTGCTTCTTCTGTGATGACGAGCCGTCTGTGATGACGTGTCGTCTATGTTTTGCTTCTTCTGTGAAGATGTGTCATCTGTGATGACGTGTCGTCTATGTTTTGCTTCTTCTGTGATGACGTCATATCTTCTATGTTTTGCATCTTTTGCTTTTTGCTTCTTTTGCTTTTCGTCTGTACCTATCTTCCATTCCATTTATGACCCTTCAGAAGATAGAATCTATTATTGAGATCTTCATGAAAGTTTTAGATCTTGAAGTCCTCTTTCGAACCATATAAAGAACACCTAAAGTTATAGCAATTTTCCCCATTCGTCTGTCTTTTTCCATTAGTCTGCTTTTCATCTATACCTATCTTATGTTCCATTTTTGAACCTTCAGAAGATAGAATTTGTCTTTGAGGTCTTTATGAAAGTTGTAGATCTTGAAGTCCTCTTTCAAACCATATAAAGAACAACTTAATCAGATATTTGTAGGGAAAGTTATAGCAATTTTCCCCATTCATCTGTCTTTTTCCATTAGTCTGCTTTTCATCTGTACCTATCTTCTGTTCCATTGTTGCCCTTCAGAAGATAGAATTTATCTTTGAGGCCTTCATGAATGTTGTAGATCTTGAAGTCCTCTTTCTAACAATATAAAGAACACCTTAATCCGATATCTGTAGGGAAAGTTATAGCAATTTTTAGCAATTTTTCTCATTCATCTATCTTTTTCCATTAGTCTACTTTTTGTCTATACCTATCTTCTGTTCCATTGTTGACCCTTCAGAAAATAGAATTTCTCTTTGAGGTCTTCATGAAAGCTGTAGATATTGGAGTCTTCTTTCGAACCATATGAAGAACACACAAATCCGATATCTTTAATGAAAGTTATAGCAATTTTCCCCATTCGTCTACTTTTTCATTTGGTTTCATCTATACCTACCTTATGGTCCTTTTTGACCCTCCAGGCAATAAAATCTGTTCAAAAATAGTAGAGGTAAGTTGTCTTGAAGTTTGTTATGGTGGGGGCATGTCATCCTTGTGGGATACGCGTTCAGATGTCACTTAGGACTTCGGGCTCGTGACCTACAAGGGCGGGATGTCCAACACTTATGGTATCCGAGCGACTAGGTTTAAAAGTATCCAAGGCATGAAATGGGTAGTTTAAGACATGAAAGTTTTAATTTGTTTCACATGATTTGAAATTGTTTTTTACGATTTGAACTGTTTTGCATACTTTGAAGTTCGTTTTGCTTGAATTAAAGGTTTTCAATAGTTTTATATTAAAAGAGTGAAAAATTCCACCTCAAAGGAGCACTCGAGGAGTTATGACTGGATCTAGCTCTCGCCAAGAGAGCGCAGATGAATCTTATGTCCCGCAAGATGCAGGGACACATTCTGCTCTAGCTTCTGAAGCACCTAGTGTGCAGCATAAGGTGCCTCCACGACCTCCTCCTATGTCCCAAGCAAATCCCATGGATCCGCGTTTCTTTCAAGCCTTTGCTCAGGCTTTCACATATGCTATAGGCCAAGGGTCACAAGTCCCGATGTAGACTCCAGTGGAGAGGAGTGGCCAGTATGATAAGCTCCGCAAGTATGGAGCTGTAGACTTCAATGGGACTACAAATCCCGAAGAGGTTGAAGCCTGGTTGAAGAGGACCGAGAGGGTTCTGATTCAGATGAAGTGCTCAGATGAGGAGAAGTTAGATTATGCAGTGAGCTTGCTACAGGGGGACGCACTTCATTGGTGGAAATCAGTGCCCCACAGTCAGGATATGCCTTCAGTGTTGTCATGGAGAGACATTTTTTAGGCTTTCAAGAGGAAATACTTCTCGAGGATCTATATCTAAGAGAAGGCTAGAGAGTTGCTAAATCTCACACAGAGGAACCTGAGTGTGAGTGAATATGAGCTGAGGTTCACCTAGCTGTCACAGTATGCGGCCAACATTGTTGCTAATGAGGAGGATAAGTGCCACAAGTTTGAGGGAGGATTGCATTTGGGGATCAAGGAGAAAGTCCTGATCCATAATTTCTATGACTACCAGCAATTGGTAGATGGTGCACTCCAGGTTGAGAAGCTGGAGAATATCAGGAATGAAGTGAGCAGGAAGAGGAAGAACAGGGAGCAATCTACTGAGAAAGGAATGAGTACTCCAAGGCCTGAGGAGAGTACAAGGAGTTACCATACTCAGAGTGAAATGGGAAGCAGTGGCCCTATCAAGAACAAGTAGGCAAGAGTAGTCTCAGGGCAAGCCTCAAGTGGAGGAGGCACTGGAAGGTCGGGGAGGAGCCAATACACAAACCGTCAATGTGAGCATTGTGGGAAACTTCACAAAGGAGAGTGCTTTAAGCTACTTGTAGCATGCTTCCGATACAAAGAGAAGGGACACATGATCAGGGATTGTCTCCAAGCAACAAAACAAGAGGGGTCCCAGTTGCAAGCCCCAAGGAGAGCTGAAACAGGGAGAAACAGGCCAGTCACAGAGGTGGGCAGTTCTGGAGCTACAAAGAAGACTATTCCTCCAGGGAGGCCAAAGAGTCAGACACAGCCTAGAGTATTTGCTATGACTAGAGAGGAAGCTACAGCCACACCTAAAGTTGTCACGGGTATGGCTCGGTCATTTAATTCTACAGTATATGTGTTGATTGATTCTGGCTCCAAGCATTCATTTTTTTTTTGCAAGCATAACAATACACGATGTTGATTTGAGGCCTTTGGGTAGTCCTTTAACTGTTAGTACTCCTCTAAGGAGTAATGTGATTATAAGTCAAGTGTATAAGGATTGTGAGCTTTTCTTCAAGGGTGCTCAATTGATAGTGGACTTACTACCCCTAAATCTAAAGGGGTTAGATGTCATATTGGGAATAGATGCCATGGAGAAGTATCATGCAAAGTTAGATTGTAGTGGAATTTGATCTGGGAAATGATGAGAAGGTGATTTTCAGAGGGGACAGGAAAACACCAGCACCAAGAATCATTTCGGCTTTGCTAGCTAACAGGATGATGGGAAAGGGGTGTGAAGCCTTCTTGGCATATGTTGTGGACACTGAAGGGAATGAGCAAAGTTAGAGGATTTTCCAATTGTGAGGGAAATTCCAGACGTGTTCCCAGAAGACTTACCTGGTTTGCTATAGGTGAGGGAAATCAAGTTTGCCATCGACTTGATTCCCAAAACCGCACCCATCTCTATACCACCCTATAGAATGACTCCAGTGGAGCTAAAGGAGCTTAAGTTACAGTTGGAAGAACCACTAGAGAAGGGGTACATAAGGCCCGAGTTCGTCACTGTGGAGAGCGTCAGTTCTGTTTGTTAAGAAGATGGATGGAACATGGAGCATATGCATTGATTATCGGAGACTCAAGAAGGTTACCATTAAGAACAAGTATCCTCTGCCTCGGATTGATGATCTATTTGACTAGCTTCAGGGAGCAAGGGTATTTTCCAAAATTGATCTCAGGTCGAGCTATCATCAACTCAGAATCAAGGAGTCTGATGTAAACAAGACAGCCTTCAGGACACGGTATGGACATTATGAGTTTTTAGTCATGCCTTTTGGATTGACCTATGCTCAAGCTTCTTTTATGGATCTTATGAATAGGATATTCAAGGAATATCTAGATCAATTTGTCATAGTATTTATCAATGTCATTCTAGTATATTCCAAGAGTGAATGGGAACATGAGGAGTATCTCAAGATGGTGTTGCAGACATTGAGGGAGAGGGAACTTTATGCCAAATTTAGCAAAAGTGAGTTTTGGCTTCATGAAATGAGATTCTTTAGGCATTTGATTTCGAAAGATGGGGTAAATGTAGATCCAAGGAAGGTTAAAGCAGTGGTAAATTGGCATGCACCGTAGATAGTGACAGTGGTGAGGAGTTTTCTGGGTTTGGTAGGATATTATAGGAGATTCGTTGAGGGATTCTCTATGATAGCTGCTCCGATGACTAAGTTATTAAGGAAAAATCAGAAGTTTATTTGGAGTGAAGAATGTCAGAAGCGCTTTGAGGAGCTTAAGCACAGATTGACCAGTGCACTAATCTTGACCCTACCTGTGGGAGATAAGGGTTATACAGTATACAATGATGCTTCAAGAAAGGGTTTGGGTTGTGTGTTGATGCAAGAAGACAAGGTAATAGCTTACGCCTCGCAACAGCTAAAGCTTTATGAACTGAATTACTCGACCCTTGATCTGGAGTTAGTAGCAATAGTTTTTGCTCTGAAGATTTGGAGACATTATTTGTATGGGGTTCAAACGAGGATTTTCACCAATCATAAAAGTCTTAATTATTTGTTGAGCCAAAAAGAATTGAATTTGAGACAGAGAAGGGGGATAGAGTTGGTCAAGGATTATGAACAGTTGATTGAGTACCATCCAGGAAAGGCAAATGTGGTAACGGATGCCTTGAGCAGGAAATCCTCTATAGCTCATGTTCAAACAGTTTATCTGTTGCTATTGGAGGAGATGGCTAAGTTTAACATAAGTTTGAAACAGGAGGAACCTGAATGTATTGTTGCGACTTTTAGAGTGAAACCGATACTCAGAGAAAAAGTTAAAGAGTTACAAGCACAGGATGAAAATTTGAGTAAACTCCAAGAGGAAATTCAAAATGGTAAGAAATATGAAGTGGTAGTGAGGGATGATGGACTTATGGTTGTAGGGAATAGACTTTGTATCCCGAATGTCAAGGAAGTAAAGGATGAGATACTTGATGAAGCACATAATGCCCCTTATTCCATGCACCCAAGTAATACTAGGATGTACAGAGATCTGAAAGAGCATTTCTGGTGGAAAGGCATGAAGAGAGATGTAGCGGAATATAAAAGTAAGTGTCTAGTGTGTCAGCAAGTCAAGGCTGAACATCAGGCACCTTCTGGCAAGTTAAGGCCCTTGTCCATTCCTGAGTGGAAATGGCAATGGGTAACCATGGATTTTCTAATGGGTTTGCCAAGACCAGTAGGAAGCATGATACTATATGGGTCATTGTTGATCGGTTGATGAAGTCAACCCATTTTCTGGCAATTAAACAGACTGATTCTCTTTATGTACTAGCAAAGAAGTATATTAATGAGATAGTGAGACTGCAAGGAATTCCCGACTCTATAGTTTCTGACAGAGATCCTCGGTTTACTTCAAGATTATGGAGAAGCTTACAAGAGGCTCTAGGAACTAAGTTAAGTTTTAGCACTGCTTTTCACCCCCAGACAGATGGTCAATCTGAGAGGACCATTTGAACCCTTGAGGGAATGCTTAGGGCATGTGTGATAGATTTCAAAGGAGCTTGGGACGAGCATTTGCCATTGGTCAAATTTGCTTATAATAATTCGTACATTCGAGCATTCAAATGGCTCCAAATGAAGCACCGTATGGAAGGAGATGTAGAACTCTGATATGTTGGGATGAAGAAGGAGAAAGGAAACTGATAGGGCCAGAGTTACTTCAGATGATAGTAGACAAGATCAAGTAAGTTAAGCAAAGGCTTATAGCGGCTCAGGATAGAATGAAAAGTTATGCTGATGCACACCGAAAGGAGATGGAGTACGAAGTTGGTGAGAAGGTCTTCCTTAAGACATCTCCTTGGAAAGGAGTCATTAGAATTGGCAAAAAATGCAAGTTAAGTCCAAGATATGTGGGTCCTTATGAGATTCTTGAGAGGATTGGACCGCTAGCTTATAGGTTGGCGTTGCCACTGGAATTATCATAGATTCATGATGTCTTTCATGTTTCCATGTTGAAGAGATATAGATCAGATCCCTCCCATATCAGTCAAAACACTGAGGTTTAGTTGAGAGATGATTTGAGTTATGAGGAGATTCTAGTGGAGATCGTAGACACCAAAGAAAAGGTCCTCAGGAATAAGACGGTTCAACTGCTCAAAGTTTTGTGGAGAAACCATTCTGTGGAAGAGGCCACATGGGAGCCCTTAGAGGCCATGAGGGAAAAGTATCCTCACCTCTTCAATGACTCAGGTAGGAATTTCAAGGACGAAATTCTTTTAAGAGGGGGAGAAATGTTGGCCCCTGAATTTTTAAAAAAAAAATAAGCATGATTAGAACATTTTGGGGTCTTGCTAGATTAATTTATGTTGGAAATTAATTAGCATATTAATGTGGGTAAGATAATATGGCATAGGTTAAGAGCATTGAACTATTAAAGTAGTGGGAGAATGTAAGGCCAAATTTTGCAAGTCACTTAAGTTTAAAAACTATAAGGCATTAAAGGAAGGGCGAGATGGTCTTTTCTCAATCATTAAGGGTAAAATGGAGAAAAAGAAGTGTTGTCTTCTTCCTAAAGAGTGGGAAAAACGAAAATGGGAGAGAAGGAAGTGAAATAACAAATTCAAGAGAGAGGAAGAAGAGAGGTTTCAGTGATTGAGAGGAAAGAAGAGAGTTGAGCCAGGGTTCTAACTTTTCTAAGCCTTCTAGAGAGATTTAGGTGTTGTGCAGGAAGGGAAAAAGGTAGAGGAAGATAAGAGCTTTCTTTTGACCAAGCATCTCTTTATTTGGTAAAGATTTAAGGTAAGAGCATTTTAAGGCTATGGATTTTTGAAAAGGTTTTGGTTTCAAAAGCTTAGTAAATGCATGGGTTTAAGTGTTCTAAGATCAATTTATACATTAGTTTCTTTAGGTTCTCATTTGGAAATTCCTATTGATTTGGGAATTGTATTTATGTTAAAAAGGGAATCAAGAAGGACAAGAGGAGCAAGAGGAGAGGCATATTTGAACAAGCCATAATCAAGGACTTCAAGGTGGGTTTCACTTTTATAGTTAAGTGATAAGCTAATAAAAGTTTTCTGTCAATAAATGACAGCAATTAATTTTGCAACTACCTCATTCATGTGCATTTAATGTATTTAAATGCTGCAAGATTGTGTTACATGCTTATACATGGTTTGTGTGATGATTTATGAAAAGTTGTTTTTAAAATGATTCTTTGAAATGATGCATGATTATGAAACCATACTTTTGGAAATGGTTTTTAAGGTAAAACAAGCATCTGAAAAGTAAATTTTCAAGAGAATGTGTCATTTTGAGCATCAAGTTTATAAGATTTTGAAATCTATGTGTTATGTGGGTTTGTCGTAGTCCCTCAAGAATCGTCACATGCACGTTGACCCAAGTATAGACTTCTCTCGCCTGCCCACTAATGGCATGAAGCTCCCTCAAGGACTCTCTCAAGAATTCACGACTACACACGACCATTATATTGCAAAATGTGTGGTGCGTCATGTTTTGGACTTACCCAAACCATTGATCTGCTTATGTGTTCATGACAAGTTGATATGAGTGATGCATTCATGATTTGCATACAGAAGAATTTCTACGTTGAAAATGACTTATAAATGTTTTTGCTTGTTACAAATTATAAAATTGTTACCCACGGGCTTTAAGCTCACCCCCCAATCTCCTTCCACACATTCAGGTGATGAGCAAGATATCGAGTAGGTCAAGAGGTAAGGCAGCACTCCTAGTTTTAATTATTTTGTATTTGAAGCAAGTTTTGTAAAGCAAAGCTTTAGTTGCATTTTGAGCAAATCATGGTTCATGTATCTTTTGTATTTTGGGATTTTAATGTATTAACGTATTTGCAGCTAGAAATGCCCACTAAAGCTTTGTAAAACTTTTATCTTTTGATGCAAATGGAATATGTTTGCATATTTACTCATGACTCTCTCAAGTTTGTACGTTGCATTTTTCAAGTTTTCATAAAGGAAAAATTCATATTCTGACTTCAGGAGAAAATCTAGATTAATCTAGGCTGATTTAGGCAAATGTGTCTTCTACAAAGTTGTAGGACTTTCTTTTATTTTTCCAACGGTATATAGTATGAAATTTTTAGACATCTGAGCTGAAAAATATGGTCCTTATAAGGGAAGATGTATCTTCTATGTTTTGCCTCTTCTATATTTTGCTTCTTCTGTGATGACGTGTCGTCTATGATGACGTGTCGTCTATGTTTTGCTTCTTTTGTGATAACGTGTCGTCTGTGATGACGTGTCGCCTATGTTTTGCTTCTTCTGTGAAGACGTGTTGTTTGTGATGACATGTCGTCTATGTTTTGCTTCTTTTGTGATGAGTGTCATCTATGTTTTGCTTCGTCTGTGATGATGTGTCATCTGTGATGACGTGTCGACTGTGTTTTTTTACTTCTGTGATGACGTCACATGGTCTATGATGACATCATATCTTCTATGTTTTGCTTCTTCTGCTTTTTACTTCTTCTGCTTTTCATCTATACCTATCTTCCATTCCATTTTTGACCCTTCAAAAGATAGAATCTGTCTTTGAGGACTTCATGAAAGTTGTAGATCAAAGTCCTCTTTCAAACCATATAAAGAACACCTTAATCCGATATCTGTAGGGAAAGTTATAGCAATTTTTCCCATTCGTTTGTCTTTTTCCATTAGTCCTCTTTTCATCTATACCTATATTTTGTCCCATTTTTGACTCTTTAGAATATAGAATCTATCTTTAAGTTCTTAATGAAAGTTGTAGATCTTGAAGTCCTCTTTCGAACCATATAAAGAACACCTTAATTCAATAACTGTAGAGAAAGTTATAGTAATTTTCCCCATTCATCTGTCTTTTTCCATTAGTCTACTTTTCATCTGTACCTATCTTCTGTTCCATTGTTGACCCTCCAGAAGATAGAATTTGTCTTTGATTCTTCATTAAAGTTGTAGATCTTGAAGTGCTCTTTCGAATCATGTAAAGAACACCTTAATCCGATATCTGTAGGGAAAGTTATAGCAATTTTTCTCATTCGTCTGTCTTTTTCCATTAGTCTGCTTTTCATCTGTACCTATCTTCTGTTCCATTGTTTCCCTTCAGAAGATAGAATTTATCTTTGAGTTCTTCATGAAAGTTGTAGATCCTAGAGTCTTCTTTCGAACCATCTAAAGAACACACAAATCTTATATCTGTAGGGAAAGTTACAGCAATTTTCCCTATTCATCTGTCTTTTTTCATTCGTCTACTTTTTCATTTGGTTTCATCTGTACCTACCTTCTGGTCCTTTTTAACCCTCCAAGCGATAAAATTTGCTCGAAAATAGTAGAGGTAAGTTGTCTTGAAGTTTGTCTTGGTGGGGGCACGCCATCCTTATGGGATACGCGTTCAGATGTCACTTAGGACATTGGGCTCGTGACCAACAAGGGCGGGGTGTCCAACAAATTGAGATGATTTTTAATTTTTAGTAAACTAGGGTCATAGGGCTACAAATCATTTGAAGAAGCCGAATTTTGAACCAGTCTCTAAGATGTTTAAATTCTGGATGGGAGTTATGCATAGTATACTATTTTGAACAAGAGCAGTCCGAAAATGTTTGAAGTATATCTTTCAAATCACTGAACCAAATTGAATGATTTTGGTGTCAATGGAAACATAAGACATAGGGGAACATGTTTCTAGAAGAAAGTGTTGGTAAACAGCTTCAGTATCAGGGTCAGAAAGAACATGTAAAGTTGACCTGAAATGATGTTTTATGGAAAAATCTGGAAGTGATTTAATGGGTTATGACTTGTGTTTCAGTGGTTTTATTAAGTCATAAACTTAAGTACAAATCATACTTAAGTGAGTTTTACTAAAGGGAAGTGGATAAGTGGCTAAGAAATGGACAGGTGTCCTAGCTTTAAAGTTGAGCTTTAATAACCTTAAAAGACAAGTTACTGTTCTTGTCTTCATCTCTTTCATAAATTTCTTCTCCAAAGTTGTTTCTTTAACACAGAGTTTTTCATCAAAAACTCCACCAAAGCTAAACTATGCTTACCCTTATCTTCTACTGTTACCACTTTGTCATCTGTTTCTTTTGCCTCAAGAAAACTTGACCCAAACCCTCTGTAAGATGAAGTACGTGAGTTGCATGAAAGTTAGGGCTTTATGATGGTTGAAGATTTTGGAGTTTTAACAAGTAAGTATCGTGTTAATCCTTATGAGAAGTCTGAATATGAGATAAAATGGATGGTTTATCTAACATAAAATAGTCATGGAAAAAGTGGCCATTTTCATGAATACAATACAAACTAGATAAAAATTCAAATGTGTTGTTTTTACGTATTTGGGGATTTTTATGTGATATAATGGTACAGAATTTTTGAAAGTGATAAGGACTTATATGCTCTGTTTTCCCTTTTAATTGTGTGTGTGTGTGTGTATATATATATATATATATACATACATACATACATGAATATTTTTGGAAAATTGAGGATGAACAAACATAGGATTAAAGTTAAGGAAATCATAGAGAGAGAGAGATGATGTCGTGTTTTCAGTGGGATTAAAATGGAAAGTTGCTAGTGATAAATTAGCGAATGAATTTTTAACATCAAAGTACCAAAGGTATGAGTATGTTTGGGGATAACAATATTCACTTGATTGAGTGATTGAATTATGAAATGAAAATGAGCATAAGATATGAAGTTGGTAAAGTACCCAGGATTGTCATTGAGTATGCATTGTACATAGTCCATATAACTATTTGAACAAAAATGAGTTTTGTAAAGTGTGTGAATTACGTATTACATAAATAGGATATACAGGATAAACATCCATATACAGGCATATCTAGAATTTGGAAGCAAATGCTATTTTGGAGCGTACTGTGAGTAGTCCTAAATGGTCTTATTTCATTGTTTGTTTGTTTGAATTTTTTATTAATTGACTGCTGAATGATCAAATGAATGTTTCCTTAATGTTGAATGCCAGACTAAAGTCCAATGATATGGGAATGTGATTGAATGGGAACATGCAATTGTGAATGATGCATTCCATTTCATAAATGCATGAAATATAATGGCAGTTGTGAACTGAGTAGTCACTGATCAGAGCTTAAAGCTCAATGAGTGAAAGGAGCCTTGAGCTCAAACAGTGATTAAGGGCCCAAGGCCCACTATGTAAAATGAGCCCTGTATCCTCATCGGATAAGGGATAGTTATTAATGAGCCTGGTATCCTAAATGGATACGAGATAATTCAGGCACTCGGTCATAACAAAGTAACAAATGGAAAGTGAGCCTCATGTGCACTACATATGCATAATACGAATGATTAAAGTGTATTGAGTGTGAAATGTAAAATGATGTGAATGTGAATTATGTGTTATGTGACTGGGTGAGCCATTAATGATGGTCTCTCATTGAGTTCACAAAACTCACCCAAAGTTTGCAAATATTTTTCAGGATCAGAAGAATACCCCGTTAGGCAAACAAGAGTATCCATACAGCATACAAGTAAGGGATGTTAAGTTAAAATGACTTTACAGTTAATGATTTTGATGAAGAACAAATAATAAAGCAAAATGAAAAAGCAGACGAAAGAAAGCAGATGAACAAAAGCAGACGGAAGAAGCAAAGCACGTCAGATGACTAATCAGTCTGAGTTAGTTACAGAACTCAACTGAATAACTGATTCTTGAAAGATCAAGAAACAAGAAGAAAGAAGCAG
>JAOTAX010159632.1:0-14388 GCA_025629825.1 Erythroxylum guanchezii
TCCAGGCCCCTCACGGAGTTTGAACATGTTTCCTGTTGGACTCAAGCATCCATTCGATAATGGATGATGTACATATGCTAAGGGTCCAGCTTATGACCTTTGATAAGCGCTTAATGGGAGGTACCCCATTCGTATCCTTTTCTTTTATGTGTTTTGTTAGCAATTTTCTTTTATCTTCATTTTTTATTTAATTTAACTTTGTTAGGAATTTAAATTCCCATTTTTATTTCTATCATTTTAATTTTCATCTTTTCTTTTTTTTTAAAAAACGAAAATTAAAAAAAATTAAAAAAAATATTTTAGTTACCGTCCCCCTCTTTAGTTTCCCCCAACTTTTTCACAAGTCTTTTCTTTCCCACTTTTCTGCTGTTCATCGACCTCCCCTTCACTCTTTTCAACCTTCACAGCCGTCTCCACCCCCTCTTCTCCACACCAAATTACTGTTTTTCCTTCAAATTTTCACCATCGATCTCCAGCCCCCATTCACGACAATACCCCCATTCCCTCCACTCTATTGATTTCTGCCCTAACCTCATAAATCCCTAATTTTCATTCTGATTTTTCATATTTATTTTTCACCAAGGCCCTTCATTCTTGCTCCTTCAACCGACGTCCCACCATGCCCACAGCCTAAACCCACGATTTTACCACTCATTCACCCCTATCTTTCGATTTCTTCAATTTCCATCTCACATTCACGTCACTCCGCAAATTTTAGTACCGCCAGCCTTCATTCTCTCCCTTTGTCGATTTTTCTTTCACCCATACACTTCCCTATTGTCATTCAAGATCCCCTCTTCTACGTTCAACACCCATTCACGACAACCCTTCCATCTTACCCAATTGATTTCATAACACTCATTCCCCTAGTCTGTTACAATTTTCCCCACCCACGCACATCCCTGTTTCTATTCACCCTTTCTGTATTTTCGTGAATATTGCTCTTTGATTTTGTAAGTCTTTCTTCACAGATTAGGACAATGCCAAGGACCAAGGATAATGCCCGACGACTTCCCTCTTCCACACGTCCAGTTGATAATGTCGATACTCCACCACAACCTTCACAGCCGACATCCATGCCACCACCTCTAAACAGAGAAGCATTCCTTAACTCTTTCTCTTTAATTTTTTATGCTTCTTTAACATTGAGGACAATGTGGGTTTAGGTGTGGGGGAGGAATTGAGAATTTTGATTTGGCAAATTTTTTCGATTTTTGGTGAATATTGTTGGTTGTTGTGGCTGTTTTTGTTGGCTTTTTGTGTATGGAGTTGCATGTTGACCCATGAAGCTTGGTCATATTAGTTTGGATGAGATTGAGGACGAGCTTTTAGCTCTTTTTCAATGGCTAATCTAGTCACAACTACCATTATCTGTTCATGCATTCATGCAATGAAATGCATCAAATCACATAAGATCAATAAGTCACTTTATTTCACTTTGCACATTCACTTTCACCTGTCACCGGTCCTAAGTCGAACATTCAACAGTTATGTTGAGAATCACTTACTCCTTGCTCATTCACATTCAATGAAGCACTTCCAATATGTTCCCATTTATCAAACTCCTCGGAATATTAATGTCTGAAATTAATACATTCATATTCACATCAATAATAATTCAGTATAGATGCTTAAACAAAACAATTAATTAAGAGAAGACCATCTAGGTCGATTCACAGTACGCTCCATATTAGCATTTTCTTCCAAGATCTGAAAATGTCTGGATGCTAACGTTCGATCCTGTGTATCCACGTCATGCAATACACACATTACTAATTGCACAATCACATAAACATTCAATCGTACATATATGTATATGTGTTATGTATAATGCATGCTCAATTTGACTATTCCAGGTATGTTTCCTTTATTCACATGACATGATCATTTGTACTTCAAAACTCATATATGTCTAGTTTGAACTTAGTATTACACCTCAATGAACCAAATTTATACTAAGTTCGTCACTCAATCATACTCTAAGGTTCATAGCTTAATACACTTAATTATTATAATATCATCAATCAATCATTCACCACTGTTATTCTAACATTATACGATCACACAATGTCTAAACTCTCATTAATTCTTACTAGATACACATTACTCACCTCCTTACAATCATATTAGCATTTCTAATAACACTTTTATATCATTAACAACCCATAACTTCCAAATTGAGATACATTCATATCAAGTCAATCCATTCTTCACTTCTAATGTCAATCGACATCCCAAACTCATCAATCACTTTACTACTTACTTAAGCAACCATCTAGGTTCTTTTCAAACCTCAATTAAGTCTAAAACACCAAGGTAGGGTGGAAAGATAGCAGTGCACGATCATGCTTATGCATGATCATGCAACCACTTAATGATTCCTCTCTGTCACGATCGTCAAACTTCCTGATGTTTTCTCTCTGTCACGATCGTGCACTATCTAATGATCCCTTATTCAAGCATCATTCCAGCCTCTCTCAAAACAAAATTTTGGGTCAATTTTTCATGGCCATTTTTACAAAGAAAATGAGGTATTTAGGCAATAAATTCTTCTAAACAAATATTCCTATATGTCTTAAGTTTCTAACGACATTAGTTCATACAGTTTGGTTAAGGATTCTGCAAGTTAAACCTAAAATACTACAGACTGTTCTCACACCGTGACAATAAATTGTACTCAACTTCAAACCAAAATTTGAAACTCTTAGACACAGAATTCAAATTTGATTCCTGCATGAAAAATATAGTCATATGTCTTTAGTTTAATATAAAATTAAAATTATCCCATTTGGATGTCTACAAATCACGATATGGCTAAAATACAGATGCATGTCCAGTGGAAATGTTATAGCTAACATATTCAAGCCATTTTCTTTCAATTTTTCCAGATTTTCAACTTCTATATGTTACATTCAAACCATCTTATGCATAATTCATCAACTCTACATCATTTCCTCTTCATTCACACCTCAAATTTTAACTCAATAACATCCATAAGTAGATCATAAACTATGGTTGAACGTAAACTCAAAAACAAAACATCAATGTATACATACATTCATCAAATTTCTGTACACATTCTACTCATTTATCACCTTCATTTTATCTCTGACTATCATCATAAAAGTTGCTATTTAACAAATCATAAAGAACAATATACTTACTTGATTAACTCAACTCTTCTTCAAAAATCACCATGAAACCCTAGCGTCCAAGCTTATACGATCCTCAACTCTTCAAGGAGGAATAGGTTAGGCTTTCATCAAGACGAAGAAGACAGCAAGGATCTTGGATTAGAAAAGTGAAGGATGATAGTAAAGCTCAACGTTGAGGGTTGGGTTATGAGAGAGCCTATGATGAAAATGAAAGACAATTAAAAGATGGTCTTTCAATGTATATATCGTGGGTTTAATGCTTGGTGAGTGTCATGACACTTGTCATGAAACTTACCACATACATAATTATGTTACTTGCATTTCACTTAAGCTAACACATGACTCTTAATAATCAGTCATTTTGTCTCCCAATTTATAATCCAATTATCTCCCAATTTTCTATGACTGTTGTCATTAAATCTTAGTGTCACTTATCAATAATTTCTGCCTCCATTTAACATTTATTTCTACTTTCATTTATCAATTGTCTTGCCACTTGGCAATTTTTCTAGTCCAAAAATACCAATAATTTCATAATTTTCCCAAATTTTCACCAAAAATTCTATGTCAATAATATAATTCACCAAATCAATTTTCAAGACAAAATATTCATTAATCACATCATAATCATTTAGAAAATCATTTATATCCGGGAATAAGTCAAATGAGTGCATGAGCTGTCATTGTAACGTGTACAGAAAATCAAATTCACGTATGTGTATGCTTATATTTTTCATGAGCATGAAACGCATTTCCTAATTTCTCAATATTATCTCTCATGTGCTGTTATCTAAGGTTCTAACCCTTAATATGGAAAACATGATACTACATGATGAATCATTAGTGATGACAAATAGGAAGTTAACATGTGTAATCCAATAAAGCAGTATAAAAAGCAAAACTTAAGATTTTTGCTTCATTCTTTCAACATATACGTGAGAGTGAAACAAAGAAGGAGTGAAGTTTTAGCCAAGGAGAGAAGAAGGTGGGTGCAGCTAATTTTTGATGGGTTTTAAGTCATAAATTGAAGAGAGCTTGATCAATACTAAATGTTCTTCAATTGTCCATAAGATTGAAAGAAAATGGTAAGCTTCCCAACCTAACTTTCTAGTTTTGGGGCTTTTTAGTGGGATTGATTTATGTAAGATAAATGATGATTTTTGAACTTCTATGAATTAGATAATAAATTTGGAAGCATTTAAGGGTTGAATATGACAAGAGAAAGAGTTATGTTTAGTGAAATTTTGTCTTTGATTCTCGGATCACTTGAACCAGACTTATTGTTTTGACTATAACTCAGGCTACAGACCTCAAAATTGGGTTATTTCAATTAGAGCTGAAACCTAATACATAGTACTGAAAGTCTCCAGAAGAGACCTAGACCAAATTCTAGATTAATGATATCGAAGTTTGAGATTGACAATGATAACCTGATACTACCCTTGTGTTGAAACATATTGTGATATTTGGTACATTTTTTATGATTTAGAGTTTAAATGGCATGAATTTTGATGATATGGAAACTAGATACTTAGGGGAATAAATGTCTAGAAGACCTCAAAGCCTAATTTGAACGTTTGCTATGTGAAATGTAAGGAACAATTGGAGGTATAGCTTATGGACATAGCCCATATCCGTGACTCATCATACATCATCATTATATTGAATTAAATTTAGTGAGATAGTGTTTTGAAGAAATTGATAAGTTACAATGGGTAAAAATATGATTTTAAATGACTTTTGAAGTTAGAATTAGAAACAGAGAACAATAGGTTAGCTTTCGGTAGTAAACGGAAATATGATTAGCGTACGTGTTACGTGATTAAATGCTAATCTCGAATTCGGTTAAACTGAATTTATAGTGTTAATGTCTTGTTTCCAAATTTGGAAATAAATACCTAAACAAAATGCACTTGTGTAGGTAAAGGAAAGGCACAAAAAGTGTGAGTGTGCTTGGCAATAAAGTTGTTTAATGGCGAGTTCATTTTAAATTTTATGAAAATGATTTCTATTCTATTGTGAAGTGAATATGGATTATGAGCTTTATGTGAATGATAAATTATAAGTGAATATTGCTAGTACAAGTTTATGTTTTTAGCAATATATGAATTGAAGTTTGAAAGTTTAATCTTATATGATTTGAGTTTATGTTGAGATGATGTTATTGGTTGATAAAAAGGAAATGGTTTTTAGTCTATGGTATACCGATAGGTTTTATACATATTAATATACTAGTGTATAATGGTTAACCTAGTACAAGTCCAGCTCCGTAACTAGCAGTTGACTAGTTACAGTTAAGAGATGTAGAACCAACTCCGTAACTACCAGTATATAGCAATTAACCTAGTACGAGTAAGCGATGTAAAACCAGCTCAATAACTAGTGATTGACCAATTACGGGAAACAATACAGAACGAGCTCCATAACTACTAATTTATAATGGTTATCCTAGTGCAGGTATGCGATATAGAGCTAGCTCCGTCACTAGTGATTAACCAATCACAAGTAAGCGATATAGAACCAGCTCCGTGACTTTATACCTGAGCGTACCATATGGCAAAGAAGTTAGTGATAGGCTACATCATGTAAGAAATTCATGACATTTTTAATATCGTCACTATTTATTTGAAAAGTAATTTGAGAAAGTTGATTTCGAGAAGCATATATGTTTTATATTAAATATTGAAATATACAAATTGAGATGAATTTTTTTAGGGAGGTTTAATTAGTTAAATATGATTTGATAGAAATTCTAGCACCTATTGAGCTCGTTTAACTTACACTCTCTTTTATGTTCTTAAATGAAACCTCCCAAGTGCACGCTCAGGGGCTTCAAGAGCAGGGACTCCACCTCACGACTAGTCAACTCTGTCATGTGCTATTATGTAGGCATTTTTATCTTATAAATATTTTTGGGAACATTTGCATCTTTATGAATATGTTTTGGACTATATTTTGTGTAAAGAAAACATGTATATGAATGTTTTAAAGTTAAATGCATGAATATGTTCGAGTTTATTTTAAAGATTATTGAAGTGATTTTTGAGATTACTTGTGAATTGATTTAAAGTCCAAAATTTATAGTGGGTATTTTAAGATAATTATAGAAGTGTTTTGAGGCTTTTGAAAATTTTGGGTAGGTAAAAATACAAAAATTGTGCTGTCAAAATTTTTAATAAAAATGATCACTAAAAAAATTTCACTGCTTATATTATTTTAATGTTAGGTTAAGGTTTTTCTATTCAAACAGAAATAGGCTTAGCTCCACAAGAACTTTCCAACTGGATTAGATATCAACTGGAGGGCCACTATAGGGTTCTGGGTAGGCTGCCTAGTCAATTCAAGATAGGGGCCTGTCAATCAAATATGATTGAACATCTATATGTAGCCTAATCCATTCTTCTTTCTTCTAAATAACTTTTAATTCCAGAAACTAAGCAACTCAAAAGTTTACCTCTGTAGTCATCAATAAAAGGAGCTTTGTATCCCAAAATATAAGAGGCTATAGCATCTAACATAAACTGGTAATAGTAAGATTGGGAAGCATTAAATGCTACACTTGCATCATACCACCACCTAGCCATTGTGATATCTACATTGTGAGTTACATCTCTTGATTGCATGGCATTACGAGTTGAAGGTTAGGCTCTAGGAGTTGTTAGTGGTGCAAAAAAATTCGTCATCTACCTTCTTCTTTTCCTAACATTAGATATAGATGCCATATTCACTTTTTACTGGGAAAGAACATTATCACTACGACTACCATCTTCAATATTACCACTATCATCATGAACACCAGCAAATGAATTTCCATTACTAATTTCATAATTCAATCTGTCCCTTTTATCTTTCTCATGTTGATATTCTTCAAACAAAGTTTTCATTTGGCACTTCACATCATGACTTACATTTTTACATGGTTCCATATTTCCTTTATCACTAGATAAATGCTTCTTTAATTGAGTGATTCCTCCACCTTTCAAATGCTTATTACAAAATAAGCAAATAGTATGATTCTTCATACTAGAGACCAATGTAGCATGAGCTCAAGTTAGATCATTGCATCTTCCTGAAGCAATTAAATGTTCAAGAGTACTTGAACTTCCTTCAATTTATATGTAAAAATAAATGAAGACATATATCAAAATAAAGAACACACAATTTCATTATCAATTATTAGTAGAAAATATGTATTGTTTAAATTAAAAGTCCAAACTAACACAATTACACAATACAAATGTCTGTTTTATACAATATAACTCCTTTTGTATAATTACATCATATACAATCAATTTTCTCTAACACAATTGACCAATAAGTTAAAAACCAATAATTCAAGTATTCAACATACATAATTACACAATATGCATGTCCATCTTGTATAATATAACTCATTTTGTATGATTATATCATACATACTTCAATTTTGTCCAACACAATTCACTAATAAGTCAAAAACCAACAATTCAAGTATTCAACATATTGACCACCAAAACATGAAAAAGCTGGATATACAAAACTTCTAGAGTCCCATATAAAGAGAAACAAAATTTTCTTTTATCTTGTTTTTTTAAATATTTTCTATTATTTATATAAGTAACATTGTAACATTATTAATATTAAAAGTGAGAGTTAAAACAATGTCTACTTTAATACGAATAACTAAAAGTAACATAAGTAATTAAAACCTAACAAACAAATAAAAGAGGTCGAAGAGATAAAGATAAAAAATTACTAACATGTAAAATTATAAGGGAAAGTAAAAAAAAAGTTAAATGCTCCATTAGAAAGGACTCTTTTTGGATTTATGTGTAAGATTGTACTGCACCAAGATGCTTTGAATTTTTCCTTTATATATCTAGAGAAAATTGAGTAATTAACGTTTATACATAAATATGTAAATGAGTTGTCATATCATATCATTAGATTTGGAGGTTTTAACATAATCAAAGAGGCCATTCCTAATTAGAGAATAAATTAGAAGTTGAATAACAAGATTATATAGGCTGAAAATGCTTTAGGAAAATACATTAAAAAAAGAGAGATTTAATATTCTTTTTACAAAAGAACCCAGGTTAATATGGTACAAATTTATTTTGTTCGAGAAATATATTCCAGGAATAGCTTTCATTGCCTAGGTAGTAGTGAAGAACATGTTAAGTACAAATGATAAAACCAACACCACTGTAAATGGTAATCCCTAATGTTATCTTTGTGATTAGGAGATTGAAATAAGAAATCAATTGTTCTCTAAATGCTCTTATGCATTGGAGTTTATACAATAAATTAATACCCAATACTAGTTTTAAGAATAGCAATTATGTAACAAAATATTATATCAATTATTTATTTACTTTAAATACTAATAAGTTTAGATTCTCGGTTTCAAGTTATACATGGCTTCATTAGAAAACTTAAGATAAGTCCCACATAAATTGTATAGTTTCCTATGAAACACACACAAAATTAAACCAGATAAACAATACATTTAATTTTTTCCGTGCTTTTCGTTCAATTCCAATCTAACCATTCAAAAATCACAAATGCAATTCACAATTCAATTCAAAGTTCCAACCATTCACAATCATAAATTCAATTCAGTAGTAGAAAAAACCAATTGAAAACACACCCAAAAATTCACAATGTCAATTTGCTTCGGTGGGTCAGGTCGTCAGGTGAAAACCAAATCTGAAAATCTAGTTTCACTTTCAGGCTGAGCAAAAGAAAAAGCAGTTATGGTGGACAGAAAAAGGCAGACAACATTAGGCAGAAGAGAAGCAGGGAGAGGTGGACAACAATAATTGGAGGAGAAGGAGTGAGAGATAGATAGTAGGTAGGGAGGCACAGCGGATGTTAGAAAGGGAGGCAAATCAGCAAGCGAGAAGGCGCAGTGGAGAGGGATGATGGCATCATGGTAATGAAAATAGTTATAATTAAGAGGGAGAGAAAAAAAAACTGAAAGGGAGAGCGATGAGAGGTCAACTTGTTAAAATACCCAAAGTCGGTACCAGCTCATTTTGAAAATAATCATCATGAGTTCTAATTTGAACTTGGTGATTTAATTATTTTGAAGTTATAACTTTATGCCTAAGAGATGATGTCACAATTAAAAATTTGATGGCCCTTTGAATGTCTTATCTTGTATTGCACAAATTGCTTATCAACTTGAACTAACACCAACTTCAAAGTCAACATCTTATCTTTCATGTTCCCAAGCTTAAGAAGTTGTATAGCAACAACATTCCTACTCCAAAGTTGACATTATTTATGGATAAAAGCAACCTTAACCTCCAACCTAAAGCATTTAGACTTTTGTACCAATAATATCAATTCAGAGGTGTTAATTCATTAGAATGGTCATTTTTCTGCAGATGAAACTTGGGAGCCATTTGATATTGCAGGATGAAGTAATGTCACATGTCATATGAAGAAATTTGGAAAAATAATTTCTAGGTTTTAAATTATTAGTAAAACTTATTATTATATTATTTGTGTGTATATATTTAGCGGTTAAATAAATATAATAATATTATTCCCTCTTAAGATAATATATAGTACTTTATGTTTGTAGAAAGAAAAATATCCTGGGCCAGGCCTTACAATAATATCAATTTGTGGTAGTGATATTCTAATTCCAGAAAATTGACAAGAAATTTCCTGTAACCAAATAGCCAGTTAGTTTCTTGAGCCTAAAATCCCACTTGTCAATAAGCATTGTTTGGATATTGCATTCTTCCTCAATCGACAAAAAAAATGGCACCCAAATCAGATGCCTAAACAATGATGCATGCCACTGAATCAGACTCCTTAGTGACCTCCATCTCTGTTGACCTCTTCTTCTACTCTATGAAAATCATCTAATTCTCTGTCCTTCGACCACCGTGCCTCTACCTAGAACTCCCGTCCTTCACCCTGTTAGGAAACCATAGTGGAATAATTATGAAACTTTTTTTGTAATTTTTTTTTCAAAAAACAAGATCATTTTAATCTTATAAAATGGTTAACATATAAATCAATAACAAAGCATGAATCTTAATTTGCACCTTATTCTAAAACTTGATCATTTTCTTGTCATATCCCTCGAACTATTTCTAAAATCGATTTGTCTCAACCACCGTAGCTGCACAAATGTCCGACCTTTAACAGTATCTATAGAATAAGTTAAGAGAACTTTGTAACTCTTACAAAGAGGGTTAAGCAAGAAGTGTTGGCTCCATTAGAGCTGTTAAGTCTATTTATAATAGGTTTTGGACGTTTTAGTAATTTAATTGAAATTAAATTCTAATTTCAATTAAACTTTAATTGGAAATACAAATAATTCTAATTAAATACCAATTACGCACAAATAAGATCCAATATCCCATATTGATCCTTATTTATTAAATATCTCATGTTTAATCATAAAGTTTCTCAAACTTTACAATCAACTCCAACTTGATTAAAATATCTTTGCTCTCTTCAACTCATTCTTTATGTAAGTCCCATTAGGTTCCCAAATATGTTAGCAATGAATATAAATTATAATTATAATTCATAATTAGAATTAGATAAATTAAATCTCCTTTTAATTTATCTTTAATTCTTTAATTAAACAATATATAATCGTAGATCAAAATTGGTGTCTAGCAATGCATGATAACTAATAAAATATTTAGGAATGTCGAAGTGGTTTTAACTAACATTTTCGTACATGATTTTCTGTATAATTCAATCATTTCATCATACAATGTTTCGATTAGACATAGAGAATGGAATTAATGTCTACTCTATTTTTAGTCTAATCATATTAGTTCTTTGCCATTAGCTATAGATTCAATTAATGACGTTTATAAACTATTTACAAAATGTCATTCTACCTTGGCCAAGGATTTTTGGAATCAATACTAATAATGGAATATTCTCCCTAATTACTTTAGGGTGATGAATCCTCTTTTGGTCACACAACTACCTCCATATAGTTCATGCTATATTCAATGGCTACCGATTGAATGATCCATGATTAAATAGGTCATAAGTAGTATCGAAACATAGTAATTCCTATACAAAATAACTTTAGAGACCTCAAGTCAAAGGATTACTTATACAATTCACAATGAGAATTCCATAGATATAATTCCAAGTGGATTTCTCATATCGGATCTGTTCAGTGAACTTGTTCTCTAACAAGCACCCACACATTTATTTAAGTATCTTCATACTTTAGCCTATGAGATCAACTACTTCCTTTATAAGGAAAAATATAATGAGTGCTAGTCTTTTTACATTTTATTAATGTCCAATTACTAGGAACAATTTAGTGATAATACATAAATGCAATATAAATGTCCTAATTATAATCTCGTTATAATTTCATTTTCAATGTACAATTATCCCATAGACTTTATCATATACATCTAAACATGTACAAGATAAATCATGCCTTTTAATAATTGTCACTAACTTATAACCAAACCCATTGACTATAAGGCATAAACCAACACACCCTTACACCTTAATTCTCCTCACCTACTTCAATGGTCGTCTTTGACTTCTTCTACAATGTAATTGTTGAGCCTCCTAGAATCAACTCCACACAAGTTCCAGCCACTGGCTTTGTCCATCTCGATCTCAACAAAAATCGAGCGAAGAGTCTCAAAATGTTGTACGTGACGGTGGGGTTTTGTTGATGGTTATGGCTTACATTATGAGCATGCCTTTTTATTCACATTAAGATCCCTGCATGTCTTAGATGATTCTTTTTTTACTATTTATAAGACCAATTTAGTGGATTGCCTAATGCTTGGCTCTCAAGTATTATGTTTTGAACATTTTCATGGTTAGAGACTTTAGATATGATGTGATTCTTATCTAATTTTGAATAGTAATGTAGAACAATGAAGTCATATACTCATGAGTTAAGACTAACCCTTGTTCATGAATTTTCAATCTTTGTATAGATATGACATAATAAAGTAGAAATGAGGTGCTTTTAGGCACTTGCAAAATCATGCAGAGTTTTATACCTTTTATTATTTGTGACACCATGAATTCTTCAGCACGTGCCTCCTCATTGATCAAGTTGTGTTTCTTTGTCAGCAGGTTTTAAGGTTTCGCATGAACCTAAACCCTCTGTACAGGGACTAAGTAGTTGTAACCATATCTCCTGTATAGTAGCTATAAACAAAAACAGTTCAAATGATAAGAACACTTTATAGTGTAACGGTAGATTTAAAAGATAATAGTTGTAAGATTTAACAATAATTACAATAAGCCTTACAGGAAAAAATAAGGTTCCCTTTTAATTCGTTGAGTTAAACTTTTGCTAATTTTTACTTCTGAAATTGCTTGCTATTGTAACTTAGAGGAGTCTATATACATTGGTGTCATGGGAAAATATGGTCCTACATATTGTTCTCTCTTCCTTGACCAACTAATGTCCTTGTTGATTTTCTTAGTTTCTAATCTCATCTCATCTCATTGGCATTGGTATTGGCATTGGCATTTGCCTTGCTTAAAAACTTAGTTATCATCACTCATGTTTGTGTAGTTATGTCTTTTACCAATGTGTGCTTCTTTCTTATGGTTTTCCAAAACAATATGTACTATACTACTGGATAAGTAATTATGATTTTATATTTTAATCTTCAAGAGGTCGTAACACCTTGAAGTATGGGGACTAGTATTAGGATAATTTTTTTCTTTATCATTTGTATCATATGTGGAGTCTTTAGGCCTATGTTTATTGCTCATAATGTGTAACTTGAAACACATTATGATTTATAATAATCCTTAAATAGACTTGCATGGTAGGGTTTAGTATATATACCTTGCAACACCTATTAGTCTTGGCAAAAAGGCTTTACATCTTACTTCCTTTAATACCCCCTATATGTCTATGATTTTCTCATAATGCACTATGATTAGTAGGATTTATTATATCATTATAATTTTCAATAGTTTGAATTTTAAAAGTAGCAATTCATCCATAATGGTCGAAATAAAAAGGGGTTGTCATCGTTAGCTTCTTGATTGTCTTTTGTGATATGCCAGAAGCTAGGTTTTGAGTAATATTGTCCTTAGGAGAGCATTTCAACAAATTTTTTATATGTTGATATGCATATTAGCTTCTCTCGATGGGAACAACTCTCCCTTACATCAGCTCATTCAAAACTTATACATGTTCCTGCAATCATATAAATATTGCTATAGTTAGTTATTGACTATCAGAGGGGCTCCTAAGTGGTACCCTTACAATTATGGAAACTCTTGTATTGGATTCTTTGTTTATCTATAATGCTAAATATGAGTCAGATGACACGAATTTTGTTCTAATTATCACAAAGAACAACAATTAATATTGCTATATGCAACTTAATACGTCAAGTGTATTAATAGAGCTAACATTATCTTTGAGTTTCTAATGCGATTGGAATCTTAATGAACGCAAAACAGAATGTTGGAGGATTCTTTGATAGTAAAACTCTAATACTTATATTAGGATTTAAGTTTATGTGAAAGTATTTTTGGTGAAAAAAGAATTTATTACCTTTGTGATAGACCTTCCTTTTTATAACTGGGGTAGTAGGTATGAAATCATGGCGATGTGGACATGTGAAAGAGGGACAAATTAAGATAAACTGGTGTTATAGGATGTCACTTTGTTGGTATGTTTGTAAAAGAAATTGTAGAATATAGAAGTTGCAAACTTAAAGCACTCAAAAGAACTGAAAATTATAACAATTTGCATTAAATGAGAGCTAGAATTTATGAATCTCAAAATGAGCAATATTTTTAAAAAATCCTAAAAATAATGAAGAAAATATGGTTATAAAAACATATTATAACGTTAGAAATAAAGCAAGTACTTATAGTCTAAACCAACTCATCATTGACCTCTTATTTAACAACTAAAAGATGTAATTCTAAGACTTCTCATAGTTATTTTACTGTAAATGCTCAACCTTGATCTCAGATCTTTAAATCTAACTTTACATAAAGGTTTTGTCATGATGTTTATAAGCTGAACATCAGTTGCAATGTATTAAAGTAACTTTCTTGTTCTTTGTTAAGGCAAGATTTAATCTATTTAAAACCCTCAATATTGTTGGACCCCGTTTTCAGAGCCCAACATTCGGAGAAAAAACGGAACCCGTCATCCATAATGGTGGCGTGCCCATAATGGTTGAACATCAAACAATTAAAATTTAGAGAATCACAAGTCAAAAATCCAATCACATTTCATAAATGAATTCCA
>JAOTAX010159702.1:0-14381 GCA_025629825.1 Erythroxylum guanchezii
TGCTTCCGCTGCAAAAATGATTTCTTAAAAGTTTTGAAATCTACCGTTTCTCCAAATATAGCATGCTTTCTTTTTCCGACCCAACAAAGTCAACTATAATGGCCAAAGGAGTCTAAATTTTGTGTTGCTCAAAATGTATTTTTTTGAGTTTGTTTTGGGCTTGTATATGACTTTGGATTTTTGTTTAATGAGTTATAATAACCTTAATGCAAGTTGGTTTCTGACATTATGATATGTAATGTATGTTTGTTTGAGATTCTGGAAATGCATGTATAACGTGTTTTGCATGTTTGGAATGTTTATTTTTGAATGCTATGCTTCCGTGAAATATTTCGTATTCAGTATGTTCTATCTTATGTGGCGCTCGCAATATCCTTCCAGGGGGTATTAGGGCATTACAGTAGCCCTGTGTCTCTAGTTTACTCCAAATTAAAAATTATTCCATTTGGTTAACTACAGACAAAGTTACGCCTAAAGTACAGAAACTTGTTCTAGCTGTGCAAGAAAAACTTCACAGCGGCAAACCAAAGCGTTGGCCGCGACCAACTAAGGAAACTTTGTCGTGGCAAACTTTCATAGAAACTCGACTTTTCTACCAAATTTTTCCAGGTTCTTACTCTATTTATCCTCATTTTACTTCTAACTATCACCTGAACATGCTTTATTCATCAAATCAAGAAAAATGATGCTTATACTTACTTTATTTAGCTTCAAATTCTTCAAAATCTCAAAAGCCCTAATTTTCTTTTCTCCTTTCTCTCTTTTCTCTCTATTCTCCACGACACTCTCTTCTTCTCTCCCTCATTCACATTTCTTCTTCTTCTAATTTATACTCTTAATGGTTGTAAGATGTCCCTTTTGCCCTTCTATGTATGCCTTATGTCTATTTAAACTTAAGTGATGTTCCAAAAAAGCCCTTATTCAATCTTACTACGTTAATACTTTAATTCAATTTACCCATACAATAAATCCTACTAACATTGACATGCTAATTACTCCAAAAATAATTAATCTATCAAGACCTCAAAATTAATTTAAATCATGCTTATTCATCAAGAAAAAAAATTCGAGGGCCATCATTTCTCCCCCTCTTACAAGAATTTTGTCCTCGAAATTCTTACTTGAGTCATTGAAGAGTTGTGGATAGTTTTCCTTCATGGCTTCCAAAGGCTCCCACGTGGCCTCTTCCACAAAATGATTTCTCCACAGGACTTTGACCAATTAAACTGTCTTGTTCCTAAGGACCTTCTCCTTAGTATCCAAAATCTCCACTAGAGTCTCTTCATAAGTTAAATAATCTCTAAACTGAACTTCAGTGTTCTGAATGATATGAGAGGGATCCGATCTATACCTTCTCAACATGGAAACATGAAAGACGTCATGTATCTGTGACAATTCTGGTGGCAGCACCAACCGATAAGCTAGCGGTCCAATCCTCTCTAGAATTTCATAAGAACCCACATATCTCGGGCTTAACTTGCCCCTCTTGCCAAACCTCATGACTCCTCTCCAAGGAGTTATCTTAAGAAAGACTTTCTCATTGACTTCGTACTCCATCTCCTTTCGGTGTACATCAATGTAGCTCTGCATTCTATCTTGAGCTGTCTTAAGCCGTTGTTTAACTAAGTTGACTTTGTCCACTGTCATCTGAAGTAACTTTGACCCTAGTAGTTTCTTTTCTCCTTCTTCATCCCATTGTATTGGAGTTCTACACCTCCTTCCATATAGTTCTTCATAAGGAGCCTTCTAAATGCTCGAATGGTACGAATTATTGTAAGCAAATTCGACCAATGGCAAATGCTCGTCCCAAGCTCATTTGAAATCCATCGCACATACCTTGAGCATCCCTCGAGGGTTCAAATGGTTCTCTCAGATTGACCATCTGTCTAAGGGTAAAAAGCAGTGTTAAAATTCAACTTGGTTCCTAGAGCCTCTTGTAAGCTTCCCCAAAATCTCGAAGCAAACCGAGGATCCCTATTAGAAACTATAGAGTCCGGAATCCCATACAATCTCACTATCTCATTAATATACTTCTTTACTAGCACATGCAAAGAATCAGTCTGTTTGATTGCTAGAAAATGGGCTAACTTCATCAAATGATCAACAATAACCCATATGGCATCATGCTTCCTACTACTCTTGGGTAAACCATCAAAAAATCCATAGTTACTCTTTGCCACTTCCACTCAAGAATGGACAATGGCCTTAACTTGCCTGAAGGTGCCTGGTGTTTAGCCTTGACTTGCTAACACACTAAACACTTGCTTGCATATTCTACTACATCCCTCTTCATGCCTTTCCACCAGAAATGCTCTCTCAAATCCTTATATATCCTAGCGCTACCTGGGCGCATTATGTGCCTCATCCAGTATCTCATCCTTCACCTCCTTGACAGTTGGAATATAGAGTCTTCTTCCTACAACCATAAGTCCATCATCCCTTATTATCACTTCAGATTTCTTGCCATTTTGAATTTCTTCTCGGAGCTTGCTTAATTCTACATCCTATGCTTATAACTCCCTAACCTTCTACCCGAGTATCGGTCTCACTCTGAAAGTAACAATAATACATTCAGGTTCCTCCTGTTTCAAACTTATCCTAAGCTTAGCCATCTCTTCTAATAAAGCTAGATAAACTGTCTAAACGTGAGCTATCGATGATTTTCTACTTAAGGCATCCGCCACTACATTTGCCTTTCCTAGATGATAATTAATCAATAAATCATAATCCTTAATTAGCTCTAACCATCTTCTCTGTCTCAAATTCAGTTCCTTTTGGCTCAACAAATACTCAAGACTTTTATGATCTGTAAAAATCTTCATCTGAACTCCATACAGATAATTTCTCCAAATCTTTAGGGCAAAAATCACCGTTGCTAATTCTAAGTCATGGGTCAAATGTCGGATAATTCAACTCATAAGGCTTCAGTTGCCGTGAAGCATAAGCTATCACCCTGCCTCCTTGTATCAACACACATCCCAAACCCTTTCTTGAAGCATCAGTATAAACTATATAACCCTTATCTCCTGTAGGCAAAGTTAGAATTGGAGTACTTGTCAATCTGTGCTTAAGTTCCTCAAAACTCTTCTGGCATTCATCACTCCAGATGAACCTCTGATTCTTCCTCAATAACCAGGTCAGTGAAGCAGTTATCATAGAAAATCCTTCTACAAACCTCCTATAATAACCTACCAAACCCAGAAAACTCCTTACCTCTGTCACTGTCTAGGGTGCATGCCACTTCACCACTGCTTCAACCTTCCTCGGATCAACATGTACCCCATCTTTCGAAATCACATGTCCAAGGAATATCACCTCGTGAAGCTAAAACTCACACTTGCTGAACTTAGCATAAAGCTCCTTCTCCCACAGTGTCTCCAACACTATTCTAAGATGTTCCTCATATTCTTCTTCGCTCTTGGATAAACTAGAATATCATTGATAAACACTATAACAAACTGATCTAGATACTCCTTTAAGACCCCATTCATAAGATCCATGAAAGCAGCTAGAGCATTGGTCAAACCAAATGGCATGACTAGGAACTCGTAATGCCCATAACAAGTCCTAAAGGTTGTCTTACTTACATCAGACTCCTTGATTCTGAGCTAGTAATAGCCCGACATGAGATCAATCTTGGAAAAGACCTTGCTCCCTATAGCTGGTCAAACAGATCATCTATTCGTGGTAGAGGATACTTGTTCTTAATAGTCACCTTGTTGAGTCTCTGATAATCAATACACATCTGCCACATTCCATCATTCTTCTTAAAAAATATAATAGGTGCTCCCCAAGGTGACGAACTCGACCATATATACCCATTCTCTAACAGCTCCTCCAACTGTTCCTTGAGCTCCTTCAGTTCAGTTGGAGCCATTCTGTATGGTGGTATAGAAATAGATGTTATACCAGGAATCAAGTTGGTGGCAAACTCGATTTCCCTTACCGGTGGCAAACCAGGTAAATTCCTTGGAAACACGTCTGGAAATTCCCTCATAACTAGAAAATCCTCTAACCTCCCTTCATTTACATCAGTGTCCACAACATATGTCAAGAAGGCTTTACACCCCTTTCCCATCATCCTGTCAGCTAGCAAAGCCGAAATAATTTTTAGTGATGGTGTTTTCCTGTCCCCTCTGAAAATCACCTTCTCACCGTTGCCCAAGTCAAATTCCACCTCCTTGAGGCCACAATCTAACTTTACATGATACTTCTCAATGGCATCAATTCCAAGTATAACATCTAAGCCTTTTAGGTCTAGAGGTAGTAAATCCACTACCAGTTTAGTACCATTGATGAAAAGCTCACAACTTCTATATACTTGACTTATTATCACATTCCTCCCTAGCGGAGTACTAACAATCAAAGAGCTATCCAAAGGCACCAAATTCACACCATGTAATGCCATGCTTGCAAAAACAAAAGAATATGTGAAACCAGAATCAATTAGTAAATACACTGCTAAATTAAATAACTGGGCCATATCTGTAACAACATCAGGTGTAGCTGCAGCTTCCTCTCTGGTCATGGCAAATACCCTGGCCTGTGCCTGGCCCCTTGGCCTTTTTAGAGGAATAGCCTTCCTCGCAGCTCCAGAACTGCCCACCTCAGTGACTAGCCTGGTTCTCATTGTTTCTGCTCTCCTTGGGCCTTGCAAATGTGACCCCTTCTACCTTATTACATGGGGACAGTCCCTGTTCATGTGTCCTTTCTCTCTATATCAAAAACATGCTCTAAGTAACTTGAAGCACTCTCCCCTATGAAGCTTCCCACAGTGCTCACATTGCCTCCCATAGTAGAGGCTTGCGCTGAAGCTAGCCTTGATTGCTTGTTCTTAATAAAGGCACCACTCCCCACCTTACTCTGTGTATGGAAGCTCTTCACACCCCTCTCAGGCATTGGAGCACTCACCATTTTCTTGGAAAACTGCTCCCGATTCTTCCTCTTCTTGCTCACTTCATTATTTATATTCTTCAGTTTTGTAACTTGGAGTGCAACATCTACTAGCTGCTGGTAATCATAGAAATTGTGGATCAAGACTTTCTCCTTGATCTCCAAATGAAGACCTCTCTCAAACTTGTGGCACTTGTCCTCCTTATTTGCCACAATGTTGGTTGCATAACGGGAAAGCTGGATGAACTTCAGCTCGTACTCACTCACATTCATGTCCCTCTGTGTGAGATTTAGAAACTCCCTGGCCTTCTCTTGTATATAAACCCTCGAGAGGTACTTCTTCCTGAACACTTCCACAAAGTATCTCCATGACAACACCAGAGGCATAACCTGACTGTGAGGCACTGATTCCCACCAATGAAGTGCGTCCTCCTATAGCAAGCTCACTGCATAATTCAATTTCTCCTCATCATAGCACTTCATCTAAAGCAGGTCTCTCTCGGTTCTCTTTAACCATACTTTGGCCTCTTCCAGATTTATAATACCATTAAAATCTACAGCTCTATACTTGCAGAGCTTATCATACTGTCCAGTCCTCTCCATTAGTGCTTGCATTGGAACTTGAGACCCTTGACCCATGGTGTAAGTTAAAGCCTGAGCAAAGGCTTCAAAGAAACGTAGATCCATAGGTCTTGCTTGAAGCATAGGAGGAGGCAGTGGAGGCACCTCATGTTGCACACTAGGTGCCTCAAGATTCGGAGCAAAATGTGTCCCCGCATCCTGTGGGACATAGGATTTGTCCGTGCTCCCTTGGCGAGAGCAAGATCGAGTCATAGCTCCTCGAGTTCTCTTACGAGGCGGCATGTTCACTCTTTCAATATAAAACCATTTAAAATCTTCAATTCACGTAAAACAATTTCAAATAAAGTAAAACAATTCAAATCATATGAAACAATCTCAAATCATGTGAAACAATTCAGAACAATGCAAATTATTCATTTAAAACAATGCATATTCGTTTCATGCCTTAAACTACCCATTTCATGCCTAGGATACTCTTAAACCTAGTCGCTCTGATACCACAACTGTTGGATCCCGTTTTCGGAGCCCAACATCGAACAAGAGATCATGAAGCTTGCTGTCTGGGTTTAGTGGAAGAATTTGAACATCTGGGAGAAATCCCATATGTCCCCTTCGGGTGAAGTTTGTCGCAGCTAACATACGGGAGAAATCCTATGGAACCCTTTGGGTCAATTATGCTGCAATGAACGATTATAACTTTGTCGCGGCAAACATTAGGCTGCAGCCAAAGCATGAAGGTAAAACACCTTCAGGTTGAATACGTCGTGACAAACTCTTGACTTTGTCACAGCGAAACCCGAGAGACAGAACCCAAAAACAAAATGAACTTGAACATGAACACAAGCAAAATTTCAAATTCTTAATCTCATCTCTAAATCGAAATATATTGCAAAAATAAGAAAATAATAGACAACCCAAATACATTTCATTTATATCAAAAGATGAAAGTTTTACAAAGATTTAATGGCATTTCAAGTCACAATACATCAGTTTAGTTCGTAAACCAAAAATACAAAATAAATTTGAACTAGTAAAACTTGAAATGCGGTTAAAGCCTTGTGATTACAAAATCTAGCTTAAAATCCAAAAATCTGCCTAATCGAAGTGATGTTTTCTCTCTTTCAGTCGATCTCATGTTCTTCACTTGAAGATGGGACAGATAAAGGAGGTAAGCTTAAAGCTCGTGGGCAACAGTTTTATAATCAGTAACGAGCAAAAACTATTGAAATATTCATTTCCATTGTAAAAATTCACATTGAATCATAAAACACATATTTCCCAATTCTCAATTTGTCAAACAATTTATAAACAGCATAAATCATGCATTCAACAGACTTGTCAACACATAAGCACATCAAAATGGTTTGGGTGGATCCAAAAATAGAACGTATTACACATTTCCATATAATGGTCCTGTGTAGCCGTAAATAGAACGTACTATCTCAATCCCACTTAATGGTCTTGCGTAGCTGTGAACTTAGGGGAGTCCATGAAGGAGCCCCATGCCACTAGTGGGCAGGCGGAAGAAGCCTTTTGTCAAAGTGCACTTGACTTAACTTAAGGGACCACCACATAATCATGCATTTCATATCTTGTAAACATATTGCCCAAAATGGCACATTTCCGAACTTGATTTCATAACCATAATATCATTTCAAAAATCAATATTCCTTCAAAATAATTTCCATCATTCATTTCATAAACCAATAACACAATTCATATATAAACATGTAGCACATTCTTAAAGCATTTAAAAAGCAATAAATGCATATGAATAAAGTAGTTGAAAATCATTTATTTCCATTTCTTGAAAGAAACATTAATGGCTTATTACTTAATTATAAAAATGTAACCCACCTTGAATTCCTTGCTTAATGACTTGGTCAAATGCGCCTCTCCTCTTGCTTTTCTTGCCCCTCTTCATTTCCGTAAACAATAGCCAAAATTCCATTCAACTTGGTTCAGTAATCAAAAAGTTATACCTTAACCATTTTTAGACTGTTCTTATATTGAAACAATATTCTGTGCTCAACTTCCATCCAGAAATTGAAATTCTTATAGACTGAATTAAAACTCAATTCCTTCTTCATACAATTTGTAGCCTTATATCTCTAGGTTACTTCAAATAAAAAATCATTTCATTTGGATAATACAGAAAAAGTTATGCCTAAAATATAGAAACATGTTCGAGTTATGCAGGAAAAACTTCATCACAACGAAAGAAAGAGTTGGTCGCGGTCAACTAAGGAAACTTCATCGCAACGAACTTTTGCAGCAACTCGACTCTTCTCCCAAATTTTTCCAGATTCTTACTTTATTTAACCTCATTTTACTTCTAACTATCACGTAAACATGCTTCATTCATCAAATCAAGAAAAATTATGCTTATACTTACTTGATTTAGCTTTAAAATTTTCAAAATCTCAAAAGCCCTAATTTTCTTTTCTCCCTTCTCTCTTTTCTCTCTATTATCCATGACACTCTCTTGTTCTCTCCCTCATTCACATTTCTTCTTCTTCTAATTTATATTCTTAATGGTTGTAAGATGTCCCTATGCCTTATGTCTATTTAAACTTAAGTGATCTTCCAAAAATGCCCTTATACAATCTTACTACATTAATACTTTAATTCAGTTTACCCATGCAATAAATCCTACTAACATTGACATGCTAATTACTCCAAAAATAATTAATTAATCAAGACCTCAAACTTAATTTAAATCATGCTTATTTATCAAGAAAAAAATCAGGGGCCAACATGGTTGCTCATAGTTGTCCATATTAATGAATCACGACCCCTCTTGAACAATGTAAGCTTTTATTTTGGTGTCAATGAAACTAACAAAAACAAGCTTTTTAAGCATCATATAATCCTATAAATCCTTCTGGTTATTGAAGTTATTTAAATCCCTCAAGTTGTAAGTGATGATGTTGATAATGTAGGGTATGAGGTGTTTCGAGTCTTCCTTTTGCACATTGTCAGAATTTTCTTTGATGTGAACACATTCTTCACAATTATAGCAAGAGAATTTGTGATATTTAGAGACTGGCCATAGAAACCTATAAGATCGCCTTGAAGGGACCTCACTGGCATTTCATTTCTTTCTTGCTCCTTGCTATTTATGTTCGTACGATTGTTAGTGATCTCCTTAATAATAACATTAGAAGAAACCATCTCTATTCTCACCTTCCCTTAAGATTTTGTAGTTGAAGCCCTCGTTTCTACTCCAGCTTGCTATGACCCAGTTTGTATGTTAGGAGAGTTATGAACTTGAGAGTTTCGATAAATAGAATCCATTAGGGGTGTTTATGGTAGGGTAACCTGACCCGTTCATAAATAACCAGAACCTGAACCTAAATGTCAGGTTCGATAATTTCACGAACCTGATGATTGAGCCCAAGTTTATGATATAAATTGGCGACACTTTTATGGCTTTTACCACACTTTTTAACTCCTAATTCTTGATTTTATGCTTAAATTAATCCTTGAGTGTGTACTTTCATTTTATACAATTTGAGAGTAAAAATTGTTACAAATTGGTATTAATTGCACTATTAATTTTTCTAAGAACAATTGATACTGCAAATTGCTATTGTCATTGTATGAACCTCAAGGAGAAGGGAGTCGAAAGATGGGCTGAAGTGAAGTCAACAAGAGCAAAGGCGCTATAGGACGTTCACCGCGGCAAAGTAGACCTATCATCGTAACAAAGAACGAAGAATCCAGGCTAAACTTTTGGGAAAAGTTCACTGCGGTGAAGGATCCAGCAAAGAGCAAAACCTTTCAGGAAAAGTACACCGCAGCTCAAAAACCCGAGCCATATTTAGAAAATCACTCACTATTTGAGCAAACCCACTGATCCTACACTTAAAAACCTACTAAATTAGGTTACAAAAGATGGCAGACAAACTAGATAGTAGACAACACTCCACACAGAGAGCCAACCACATACACACACCTCTCATCTCTCTCACTCTCGACCTTCATCCATCATTGCCTTCAATTTTTCATCATTGCCTTCATCATCTGTTGTTGCTACCATAGATGGTATCGGTGTGTTTACAGTTATGAGTGCTCCCGAAGTGATGCTTGGCTAAGCACCATATGTAGCGATGGATTGAGTTTAACGAGCTTCAAAGGGGAGTAGTTCATTTATGTTTAACTACATTGTTGTAAACTCCTGAGTTAGGATTTATGCTTTGTAGTTGGATTTTTCTTGATTATAGTTTAATCAAGTGTTTAACAATGTATTGTGTTATGGATTTGTTGATGTAGAACTTGGAGCTTTAATATATGAAGTCTCATATATATCTTTTTGGTGATTATGTTAATTCTCTTTTATCTACCTAGTTGTGTTTGATATTGAGATGATGCTCGATCCCAATTGACCACTTGCATTAACTTACCCATTACACATACTAAGATGCATTCAACAAGGTTTTAAGAAATGGAATTCATTGATTAAGACCTTGGACTTAAAGAGTTCTTTAAGGTTTATCATTTGAAAACTTAGTGATTTTTACTCCCAAAATATTTGTTTTGAACTATGATAGCCAAAGCTCGTTTTCAAGAGGATTTTATCATATTCGATCATCGTTTGAGTTTTCAATTTCTTTTCACAAAGATCCAAAAATACCTTTTTATATACTTTCTTTCATTTAGTTCAATTTAATTAGTTTTATCAAAAATCCAAAACCCCACTCTTAACCATTTTAGTTTGCATTTCTTGATAATTAGGCTAGCTTAGACCCATTGTATTAGGTTCCAATTAAGTGAGACAACCTGGGGTTGCATTCTATGTTGCAATCCTTAGAATTAAATCTTTGATTTAGTTTCCAAAGGAATAACCCAAAGACAAAACTGCAGATCAAAATGGCGATGTTGCTAGGGAACCAAGCAATTGGTTTTCTTTAGGTGAGTCGTTGTCATCCTTGTCTATCGTTGATGATAGGAACCTTTTCCTTTAGATTTCATTTTGGACAGTTTAATTTCATACCAGTCAATAGTATAGGGTTTTAATTTCTCTTTACATAGCATAAATTTTGAAAACACAAACAAAAGCATACTTCCACATTTGCATTTTTCATACATACGCATCTTCATACATACTTTTACACACCGTACACTTGCATCCTTCACTTCTCGCCTTTTATTTGACTTTGTGTATTTGTGAGTAAATCTTGTTACGATTTCTTTTTTTTGAATTGTTTCTGTGCATGCCCCGTAGAGCTAGACTTGTTTCATTCTAACCCGAAATTGAGAGACGCTTAAGGAAGCTTAGAAAACAGAGGAAAGAACAAGAGAGAAGTAAGGTAGTTCAGCCAACTAGTGGATGTGAGTCGAGAGAAAGAGTGATCATGGCTGAGAACCCAGCTTTTATACAAAATCCTAACTTTCATGCTAACCAACCTAGAAATGGAGATAATGGAGGAAATGGGGAGCATGAGAGAGTAGGAGAGAATAATGGAAATCAAAGACGGAGAACTATTAGGGAAGCAACAACTTATGATGTGAACTATGATCCATTTACTGCTGCTTGCCCTAATTTTGATGTAAATTTTGAAGTGAAAGGATTACTGATTAATTCTCTTCCTAAATTTCATGGCTTGGCAGGAGAGGATCCCTACATGCATTTACAATCCTTATCAATGATCTGTCAAAGTATGAAACCAGTGGGAGCTTCACTTGATCGGGTTCTATGGAAGGTTTTTCATTTGTCCTTGGAAGGAAAAGCAAAGGAGTGGTACATGAGTCTCCCAAGGCATGTGGCCAACATCTATCATAGCTAGGCCAATTTGAGGAAAGCTTTCTTAGAGAAGTATTTTCCAGCTTCCAGAACTTCATCGATGAGGAAGGAGATTTATTCAGCTTGACAAGATTATGATGAATCCCTTTATGATTATTGGAATCGCTTCCAAGATCTACTGTCCAGATGTCCCCATCACCAGATCCCTGATGAGCAGTTAGAGCAATACTTTTATGATGGGTTGAAAAGTCAAGAGAAAGGTATGTTGGATGCAGCATCAGGAGGATCTTTGATTAATCTTACAGCTTTGGGAGCATGGGATTTGATCAAGAAGATGGCTCTGAATCATTAATAGTATAGTGTGAGGGATACTAGGGGAGTACATGAGTTGGGAGCCTCAACAGCCCAAGCTAAAAGAATGGAGAGTTTGGAGTCTAAGGTTGACTTATTGGAGAACAGAATCACTTCACAGTTATCTTTCATCACTGCTAAATTGAAGAACATGAATGTGCATCAGCCATCATCTTCTATGGATCTTACTACACCCAGTTGCAATACTTGTGGGTCGGTAATGCACATATCCAGTGTTTGCCTAGGTCGATATAAGAAGGTGTTCGTAGTGTATCCTAGAAGAACAAATCAGAAATGGAACCCCTACTCCAACACTTACAATAAAGGATGGAAGGCCAACCCTAGATTTAGTTGGAGGAATGAAGAGGGTAGAGCTCCAAATAGGTTTCAACAAGGAGGAGGAGTTGGTACTTCCACTAACCAGTTTCCCAACAAACAACAAGCTCTGACTATCCCAGCCAAAGAGGATACCAGTCAATTGTTACACAATATGATGACTTTGATGAAGGAACAAAAAGCAATAGAACAATTCCTTCTAACACTGTGATGAATCCAAAAAGTCTAAACACAATTGCTCCCCGGAGTGGGAAACAAGTGAGGTTCAATGATCAAGAAGAAGCAGCATGCGATGAGGAGATTAAGAGTGAAAAAGTGCCTCTGCCAAAGGATGAAATCAAGAAATCTGAAAGTTTCAAGGAAGAATCATTATTGAACGAAAGGAAGTCTGCATTAAAGAACAAAGGAGCTACTTCAGAGAGCTCCAAGGAAAAAGCACCAACATATGAGCATGGAGAATCCAACAAGCATGACAGCCAAGGTAAGGAGGTAAATCTTCAAGACCTTCCTTTTCCAAATTCATATTTAATGAGCAAACGTATGACTGAAATTAAGCATGAAAAGGATATAATTGATTTGTTTGGAAAAGTTAAAGTCAACATTCCTTTGCTTGTTTAGTGAAAAGAGTTCCGGCCTATGCTAAATATCTTAAGGATTTGTGCGCAAACAAGAGGAAGTTTAGGCCTAATGAGAGGGTCTAAGTGAGCTCAAATGTGTCATTCTTTTTCAAACCTCAAATACCTATCAAGTGTCAAGACCCTGGATCTTTCACCATTCCATGCACAATAGGGAAAGTTATCATAGGAAGAGCCTTGTTAGATCTGGGGGCAGCAATTAATGTGATGCCTAAGTTTGTCTATCAATCATTAAGAGTTAAAAGTCTCAAGCCCACATCTGTTGTGTTACAACTGGTTGATAGATCATTTAGGCATTCAGTGGGGATTATCGAAGACATCTTGGTCCAGGTCAAAGATTTGGTTTTTCTAGCTAATTTTTATGTGCTTAATATGTCTTCTGAAGTTGTGCAAGATACTTCCTTTGTTGAGCCCCGCTTCCGGAACCCAACCTCGGAATCATAAATCGAAAAACAAACTTTGGAAACAGAAACCAAAAGGGAAATCAAATAAAACGCGTGCGGAAGCAAACGAAGGAAATCTAAATCCGAAAGAACGGATCACAAAGCGAAAGTGGGCCAAAAGCAAACGAAAAACAAATCGGATCAAAAAGCGCGTGGAAACGAAAGCTTAAGGAGCCAAAGAAAACGAAAGGCTAGGAATCAAAGAAAATAATTCGCTTAAGGACAAAAACTAAATGTCAAATTCCGACATCCGAAAATGCATACTTTTTAAACAAAACAAACGTGTTGAAAAACTATAAAGACGAACCAATCTACCTCAATCCGCTTAAATAATTGGGTCTAAACCCAATTCCATATCGGTATTTTTTTTCATTCAATAACATTCAAAACAATTCAATGTCCCATTTGAACATCATCAATTCCAATTCCTCAATCCATTTAATTCTTCAAATTCTATCATATCTCAAATCTCATCATTTTAAACAAAAATCTTATTTCTCTTTTGCCATAAAATCCCACACGTGTCTAAATACCATCAATTCATACACAAAAAGCACTTCAATAATTCAGATCAATCACCACAATCATCGGACCTCCCATCTGGAATCCCAACACAATCAAACACATTTATATACCCATAGAACTTCGATAAATCTCAATCATCAAAATCATATTATATATGCCATATCCATACACAAATGTATATCCCAATTCCATACGCAAAATCCATAACTCATTATTCACATTCCAAAATAAATGCATTATAAACTTTAATGGCATTTTCAAGCCACAATACAACATCAATCTCAGAATCCGAATCCAAATACAAAAATACAGCTCCAAAATACACAGGATATAAAAGTCCCCAAAATTCTCGACATGTCTAAGATCTAAATCTTACTACATATTAACTTAAAAACCAATTATATACATAACGAACGGACGTTTTGACTTTCTTTCATCCGATCTCCTTCTTGATGCCTGGAGATGGGGATGGAAGAGGGGGTGAGCTTTACAGCTCGTGGATAACATGTTTTGTTGGGACCCAATCTCGGAACCAGACCCCAACTGGAAAAGCGAAACGGAAATGGAAAGCGAAGCAAAGAACTCGTGCGGAAACAAACGAAGGAGTTTATACATGAACGAAACAAAAGCAAAACGAATAGCAAAAAAGCGGAAACGAAAGAACGGAATACGAATGAAGGCAAAGCGAATTCAAAACGGAAACGGAAAAGCAAAATGAAAAGAACGAAGCGAAACGAAAGTGAAATCGAATGCGAAACGGAAACATAAGGCGAAGGTCAAAGAAACGAAATCAAATTCAAATCGAATCGGCCAAATCGAATAACAAAATGCGGAACAAAGTCGAAAACAAATCGCGTAAGGTCAAAAACT